>JALHBX010000641.1:0-15404 GCA_024340025.1 Tolypocladium tundrense | reverse complement strand
TGAAGCCAGACGGACCTAGACCGACAGACCGGAGGCCACGACGAACCCAGACCGACAGACCGAAGGGCCCGGTCTGAGTCGGTCGGTCTGTTAGCCACACTGACCACGGCTGAGAATATGAAGTTTGTCAGCGCCATCCTAGCGTTGTCCGCTGCGGTATGTAGAAAACTTGGCCCAGTCTTGTTGTTCTTGCCTCTCTAAATTTATGTCGCAGGTCGTCGGGCTCCAGGCTCCTATTGAGGGCTACGGCGTGGTCGATCTCGAATGGGAGGTTGAGGTTTCCCCGGGAGGAAAGACGGTGGTCCTCAACGGGACAGTCGAGAAAGTCCGCGATGAGCTCGTCAAGTTGAATCCCAACTGGGATGAAGACTATGCCGCGAAGACGGAGCCTCTCGCCAAGCGCAATGGTGGTTTTGAGCTCGTTGCCCGAGCCGACTTTACCAACTCTCGTTTCTTTTGCCGTGGGAGATGGCCAGAATGCCCTGCGCCAAGAATTTCAGGTGGCATTGCCTACCTGAGGCGTATTCAGGGTCGGCCAAAGAATGGCCCAGGGCCTGGCAATTGCGGCAGAGTAAGCTGTTCTTACCAGTCTGCCATATGGTGGTGCAACGACGTGAGTTATCCATGCACCATTCACCCCACAT
Organism: Tolypocladium tundrense; assembly: GCA_024340025.1. Taxonomy (NCBI): domain Eukaryota; kingdom Fungi; phylum Ascomycota; class Sordariomycetes; order Hypocreales; family Ophiocordycipitaceae; genus Tolypocladium; species Tolypocladium tundrense. The sequence goes on along the minus strand of JALHBX010000641.1, from coordinate 14,760 downwards.
CGTCTAGATACACGCTCACAGGTCTTCATCTGTTTAGAATTCAGGCGCTAAAACCCTCGGAGGCTTTAATGATATCGCAGACGGTGCACAGTATGTCAACAACAAGTGTGTTCGTGAGGTTTGGGACCCTCGTTGGCTCAAGTTCAATGCCATGTCCTCTGGCCAGGCTTTCCACAAGGATAACTGGAATGTAATTATCAGGCGTGATACCGATCACTGTTAGATGGTAGAGCGATCGTGGTGACTGGGGGGCAAGTAGATCACGATTAAGGTAATTCTGGGGGACATTGCTGCTGTAGGCTGCCTATCCTTGTTTCACCTGGGGTGGACGATTGGCAAATATTTAATCGATTATGCCCATTGAATTATGTTCTACTCCCATGCCTTAGTAACCACGCGAATGGCATAACTTCCACCGCCGGCGTCCTGAATTCTCGCGCAACTTACATCGGTAGGCCAACCACTCTGTTGATCCACTCTTTCTATTGCCGTCAATAGGTCATGGTATTGGACGATGAATGTCGTCAGACAACCCGTCTGTTGTCCCACCAGAGGTTGTAAATAAAGCTCCCAACCTGAGCTGGTAGAGCAGGCCAACAGTCCACTCCGGCCATTGTTTCAACAAGCCACACTAGTCGGGAAGTACATCGCCCGGTTACGAGATTAGAACGGGGTTTCCGCTGCATGCGCATCACTGCAGCCCCCTGTGGTGTTCCTGGTCAACTCTCCACGCTGTCTGGAATAGGCAGAGTACCTGACCGCATATGAGTGCATTATTCCGTCTGTCCCTGCTAGCTATGAAAGCCTTCAAACTACTCACTGATGGTAGAGACTGAGGGTCACGGTGGGAACGAGCCACGAGCCACGAAAGGAAGGCAAGCAAACAGTTTATGGGGAGGTTTCAATTCAGCTCTGCAAACATCTGCCGACCGAACGTTCCAAAACTTCCTGCCTTTCATTGGCGACCCCCATTACGACCATCTGGTCGTTGCGCTGCTTGCTTGCGCTAAAGGCAACATTGCCCAGCTTAGGCCCAGTCCCAAGATGCAGTGACGCGACCCTCACCCAGGTCACCGATGACTCGCTGGAAGGCAGAGGGTGAGAGATCGAGGTCGTTCTGGGCGCACCCTGCGCAGCGGTCGACGACGCGGACAACGGTGGAGCGACCCTGGTAGGAGACGCGAATCTTGCGGTTGCAGGGGCTCTCGGCGTCGAAGACGGCGGCTGAGACGGCGACGATGGTGTCAAGGTCGCCATTGGTCTCGCCACAGGCGCCGAGGCCGGGGTGGAAGTAGGTGATACTGCCAGTGTTGTCGCGAGCCTCGAGGGCGTTGGCCACGTCGGTCTGGGCGGGAACCGCGACGGCGACGGCGAAGATGGCGGAGAGGGCCGCAAGGGTGGTAGTCAAGGGGACCATATTGGTGACTGGAGTGGTCAGTTAGACGTGAGATAAGCTGAGTGGACTCGAAGCAACCTACTTGAGTTTGGGTTTTGAAGGAGCTGCTTTGTGAGAGTGGGCAAGTTGACAAAGGCGAATGCTTGTGAATGCTGCGAGCAAAGCTGGAGACTGTTTGCTGATGAGAGAAAACAAGAGAAGTTTGTTCCGGAAGAAGCCATTTTTATACTTGAGATTGACAGGTTTTCATCCTGTATTGGCTGGCCGCGGCGGTCAACACATCTCGGGATTCAGAGCAGCTCCCCAAGAGGTAGGTGATGGCCACCGTAGAGTGAGCTTCTCCACTCGGAGCAGTTCGCGTGCATCATCCCTGACCGACAAGCGAGTGCCGTGCGGAGATGGCCTCATGAAACTCCAATGGGCGGTCAACTAGTGCCTTCTTGACCAGGCCATGATAGATTTTGGGGCCTTGATGCGGTCAAGGTGGCGTGTAGTTACCTGTGAATCTGGGGCGTTGGCAGGAACCTTGGAGTAGCATTCACCAACGGCAAGCAAGTAATCGAGAGAGGAAGCGTCTATCAGATGAAGAGGGGGACAGATAATGCGAAGAACGCTGCACCTCGAGGAATGACGAGATACTTGAGCAGCTGGCCTTGCCCAGACGGACGTTGCCGTTCACGATATCGCTCGCGGCGGCCTAAACAGCACCTCAGCCCACGCACCGACGGCTTCTATCACGATTTTCGGGCATGTATCTCACGACAGACCGGCGCACAGATCTCGTGATACTACATGAACCTTCTAAGAGATGGCACGCAAGAGACATGGGATGAGTGAGTAAACGGCTCACGGTGATTGGGTGCCAGCTGGACTAGGATTCTGACTAGAGCAGGTGCTTGCCATCCAGTGCTACGACTAGCGCAGCGCTGATAACAAAACGGACATGTTTAACCCTAAGACAGCAGTGCCTGTATGAGGAATTTCTCTAAGACGATGTGCTAATGCGATAAAAAAGAAGCTCAGAACGGATAGGCTTCACAAGTAGGAAGAGATGGAACCGAATGCTGGAAACGAATTATCGCCACAGGATACACTAAAGTGAATGGACCCCGCAGTGATTAGAGGGAAGATATGAATCCATGATAATGGTTTAGTAAAGGGACAAGAGTGATGTCGCCTCACAAAGCAGATCAAAGGTACCACTATGAGGACGGCCCTATGCTGAGAAGGACGCTACAGACCTGGAAGTTGCCTGATTTCAGAGTCCTTGAAGCGTTCACATGTTGAAAAGTATTCTCTTCTGCGTGGCTTCTACACTGGCATGCTTCATGTCTTTGCATAATTTCTTGGTTGGCTGACAGTCCTGGTCGCTGAACAGTGCAAATGGCAGAATATATAATTTCTGCGCCCAACGCTCAACATGTGAGCCTACTAGACACACAGCTGTTCAAGATTCACAATCAATCCCACAGTCACAAATAGAAAACATATACGAGGTATCCCACCGTCTGTTACTGTTACAGTCACCACCAAAACGATCTCTCTTGGCAAAAATTGATGTCGATGATATGAAGCGCTAGCAGGAAGAAGACGTGTGGTCAACTTAAAATATGGTTGACTCATGCATTGAAAAGCTTTTTCATATTTTCCTGAAGAATAGAACAAGGTTGGTTTCTTACTACATATTAAAAAAAGGCCTCCGTTGGCCAGGATTCCCGTCCTACCACGTAAGGCACGGACGACAAGACTATGTAAACTACCCCCCCTCCCCAGATAATTAACAGGAAGGCTGGAGCTTACTTCTATCTTGTGGCCTTGCCACTAAAGCCATCGCTCGTGAGGGCCCCCGTTAGCGCATTGAGAGCCGCCGTCATTTCGTTCAGAGTCTTCGTCAGGTCTTCGAGATCCGAGACCCCGTTGGGAGCGGAGTTTCCATTCGAAGCCGAGTTCGCATTCAAGGCCGAAATGTCGTGTGTTTGAAGGCCGAGAACATTTACTGGAACACTGATACCGTTGTTATTGGCATTTATGCCAATAAAAGGCGCCGGTCTCCCGTTGCAAGCCGAGTTGCTATCAGGGGCCGAGTCGACTTTCGAGGCTTGGCTGACCTTGCTGGGCTGGTTGTCGGTGGGGGCCTGGTTTTCGGGGACCTTCTTGTCGTTGGGAGCCTGATTACCGTTGGAGGTCGGGCTTTTACCTGATGCTGACTTGACATTGGTGCCCGACACCGTATTGGAAACAGCTCCTCCATTTGCAGTCGCTCCCCCATTGGAAGCCGAATTTCCATTGAAAGCCGACACATCGTGTGTTTGAAGACCAAGCACATTAACCGGAACGTCAACATCGTTATTATTGGCATTTATGCCAATCAAAGACGATCGGTTTCCATTGGAGCCCGAACCAACATTGGAAGCCAAGTTGTCATTTGAAGTCGACTTCACTTTGGAGTCGGACTCCTTGTTGGAGGTTGCTCCCCCGTTGGCAGTTGCTCCCCCATTAGAAGCCGAATTCCCATTGAAAGCCGACACGTCGTGCGTCTGAAGACCAAGAACGTTTACCGGAACATCAACGTCATTGTTATTAGCATTAATGCCAATAAAAGACCCCGGGTTTCCCTTGGAAGCTGTGTTGCTATTAGAACTGGATCCTGAAGCCCCATTGGAGCCCGAGTTCTCATTCGAAGTCGACTTCACATTGGGGCCCAATTGGTTATTGGAAACATCGCCCCCATTCGCAGTTGCTTTCCCGTTGGCAGCCGTGTTTCCATCGAATGCCGATACATCATGTGTTTGAAGACCAAGCACATTCACTGGAACGCTGACATCGTTGTTATTGGTGTTGATGTCAATTAGTGGCGCTGTTTCCTGCCTAGGCTATTAGATTTACTTTCAGGGTATCAATCTACCAAGTGGAGGATACATACCGGATTTGGCACGGGGGCTGTTAGAGCCACCGCGCAGAGAGAGAGAATTGAAACGAGCTTCATGGTAGATAAACCCGGAATCCTGGGGGGCAATGTCGTTGAGTGTTTGGATGTTTGATACAGAATGAGTCGCGGATCTAATTTGGCGACCCGTCTCGTCTTATATAATAGTATCTATGGTTCTCGGCATTGCAGTGTCTGGTGAAATTCAGGGACGTTAAGTATAAATAGGCATGCGACATTCAGGTAACGCATGGACAGTACAGGTTCGGTTATGTGGTTCAGGTTCAAAGGTGCATCTCAAGGCCTATCACTGTGCAGCCACTACAGAGACTTTCAGTGAACTAACATGGGAGTGATTGGATAACAGCCCCAGGCAAAGGCTCTAGCGGGTAACACTGGAATATCGGCAACCTGTTGATATGTCTGTTCCACAGGCTAAGAGTACAGAGACGAGCACAAAATGCGGTAGGGCGTCTTATTGACAGGTAAATAGGGAATTAATCACGGACCGTGACCCCACTATCAGCGTTACAATAACGATGAAAGTGTGACAGTAGGGCAGTGGTAGAAGTGCCGGCAGTTGTCGAAGTGCTAGAATGCCGCCATCTAACGCTACTCCGCAAACCCCTTAGCGGTCGCCCAATTACGTTAAATAGCACTAGTGGTCGTAGAGGCAGTGGTGAAATTGCCGTCATGGCGAAGATCTTAGGGACCTCCGTTTTGTTTCAGGTCCATCGACTGGCGTACGGAGTATTACATGTTAGTCCTAACTTGCTAGGCGCTCAAGCTGGGGTTACATCGATGCTTCGTTATCTATTCTAAGTGCTGCACTCCGCAGCCCCTGCAGCATATCTTCACAGCCAGTCCTCAAAGTAGAGTATGTCGTGAAGGAGGCTTTATCTACTCGCACAGGGCATACCAGTACTGACCACAGGCCATGTGAATACCTCGGGTCGTCTTGATTGCTTTACCAGCTATGCTTGGATCCGCTCGGGCATGAAATGCCAGGGCATAGCCTGATATTCGAAGGGGCCTGCCATGTCCACCAGGATTCGCGTGCACGGACTATGGTGCAACGCGGCTTGTCGTTTTCGACATGGTCGGTATTATAGTAGAGGTGGCACCAGGCGGGTCTTGAATGGCGGGGCCTCGTTAATTTCGGCAGCGTGAAAGGTTACTCGCAGGCAATCAACTGCTATTATTATGTAAGAAAGAACGGAACGAAGGCATGTACGGATACGAGTACTCGAAAACGAATACCACTTTGCGGTCGGTAAACCCTTGCTCCCTTTAGCCCAGATAGGAAGCGAAGCCGCCCTCCAAAGATCTCACTATTGCTGAAGCCTCCGAGGCGGAAGCATATAGCTCACAAAGTACACAGACCCGAAGGGGATACTGTCAGAGGGGTTTATCTATGAAGGGGGAGAAATTGGCGATACCGGGTTTTCAGAGGCCAGCCTTGCCTAGACCAATCTTCCAACTTTTGAAAGGCCGGCCATAAAGCTTTTCAGTACAGAAAGAGGCACATGTCTGTGGTAAATGTACTATGGAAGACATTTTCGTTCCCGAGTACATATTATATCTCGAGATGCGTGAGTTAGCTAAAGAACCTTCCTTGCTTTTTTTTCCCTGCCCAAAGACTGTCTGGGTTAACCACTCTATGCGACAAGAGTGTGTATGGGCAGAGCTTCCATTGAAACTTTCTCCGGCGCCGTGACAGCCTTCGTTGCGGTTAAGTCCGCGCCTCGCGCCTACGGGCGTCTACTCGTGACATTGTAACCCGGACGGGCAGGTATTAATCTCCGCACAGAGCTATAGAGGTGCGACTTTGACATTAAACGTGCCCTCGATCTAGTAACTCGACTACGAGGAGGCCATGGACCAAGGCTGAGCGGTCTCCCTCTGCCGTTCAAGGTGATAGAATTGCTAGAGAACCAACTCCATGGAGACTGCGCATATTTCTAAGTATCTACTGTATGGGGTAAAATCTATACTACTCAGGCTGTGTCGGTTTTCCAAGTATCTGCAGCGTAGTAAGCTTTCCTTATCTTTCCATCTGACTAGAGCTAGGGGGCCATGTTTACGTACCTGTTCGATATTACCTATAGTAGTATTAAGTTCTTGCATATTTTCTTGGCTTACATCAATGCCTCCCAATGATTGGATACGTTGAAGTAACTTTTCACTTGCAGAACGTGACTGCTGGATTGTGCCCATCTCCTCAACCAACTTCATAATTGCTCTGGAAGCAAAGCGGACCATTAGTTGTAGATGAAGTTTCCCAGCCTCCCAAATGCGTTCAAAATCCCTTCTGGCGGCCCTTGCCACCGCAACACTCTCCCAAAACCGCTCAATTTCAGCTGGGTAGCTTGTGTCTTCTGGGTAGACAACCCACGCCGGATCCTGCTTCTCTGAAAATTCGCACCAGTCGTTTATGAGAGCCTCGCGGTTTGAACGGCCGGCAAAGTGTACAAGGAGGTCCCCGGGCTGTATCTCGATATCTTTGTCGCCCTCAAAATTTGCATACGCATTAAACCACTGAGATGTGTCCATGTTAGCACGTCTCCGCGGATTGAGGCAGAATATTAGGTGAAACCGCGAGGATGTCTAAAGTAGTATGAAAATATTGTCTGTGGAATTACCCAATATGCCTCATGATGGTTCAACTTACTCGCTGGGGTATCGTAACAGCATGCTCGGCAAAATTGCGCTGCTTCAGGACCATCTCCATGGCGCTCTGATCTTGGAACGGTAACATCGTCTCGGGCCGAAATTCACGGAAGGCGAGTATGGAGGCAAGGAGGTTAACCGAATCTGGCACTATCCGGATTGCGAAAACTCCATTGTTGAGGCCATTCCAATCCTCCGTGACGATAATGTTCACATCTCTCAGGTTATCGTCCCCTTCTGGCGGAAGAAAAGTTTCGAGAGGCATCTTGTAGTTCATGATAACAGTATCGGCATCAAACCAGAATAACCAGGAGAGACGCTGGCTTTCCGGCTTGCTGAGCTCCTGGAGGAGCACGGACTGAATGTACGCTGGCTTTGTCCAGTACCCGTCCAGAATTGAGTGGCGTTGGATGAACATTGAATAGCCGTGTAGCCGGTTATGTTCCTCGTGAGTTCTTATTGCGCGCTCATACGCCAGCGACTCCTCACCGTATAGAATGGTAATCTTCCCGACGCTTGTCTGACCGACATCATTAATGTCGATGGTTGGCTCCTCATATAGAAGTTCTTCATCTACTCTACGTGTAAGTATAAAGAATGCACTAGGGTCTACTTTGGTTAGGGTAGCAGTACTGTCTATAGCAGGGGTTTCATCGGCTATATCCTCGTGTAGAAGGTTTGTAGCTAGGAAATATGTAAGCAACGAGGATATTAGAGTTAGTTCGGGTCACGATACCATTTGTGAGCAAAGGGTCAGTGACTGTGTCGATTAGGTTCGACTTAGGTATCTCCACCTCCACAGGCGGTGCATGGAACCAGTGCCTTAAGAAAAGGACGCAAAACGATGCCAAAAGTATAGCCATGCAGGCATGTACTGCTGTAATATGACGAGCCATTATACGCGTTGGGATTGAGTCCGAGCCGTGTAGCAGAGGTTTGGCTACATTGTTATGTCTGCTGATAACAAGGGCATGCGACTAGTTTTAGCAGATTCGATGAGGTGCACCAATGTCTTAGAAACATGCGATCGATTTATGGAATGTAAAGTCATTACGCTAAGTAAAACCTTGAGAGGGATGTCGAAGCTGCATGCCGATGTCTGGAACACATCCTATGCGGCGGCTGTATTTGCTCTGGTGTAAGACAAAGAAAAAGGGGGGGCAGCGCTTTTTTAACCCGTCCATTCCAAGGCGAAATATCAGCAGCTTATCCTCGCCAGGCAGCACTAGACCCATGTACTCCATACAGTCCAGCCAAAAGCAGAACAGAGACCGAAAAGGTATCCAAGAGGACCAGGAATGGTGCAAAGGCGCCGGGCTGTGTACGCAAAGTAACTTGCTGAGATCCAAGACGAGTTGCATCGACCTCGACTGCTGGTAGTGTTGCCATTGCGGCCTGCTCACAGGTCTTCATTACTGGCAGTATCTTATTGGAGGTCGTCGGTAATTTCCTAGCTGCGAAACTTCCGCTAGCCAAATTGGCGAGCTTGTTGGTGAGCTGAAAGGCTCATTATCTGACATTAACAGCCACGAGAGAAGATGTGGTTGACAATGGAGATGCACCACGCAGGCAGCGAGGAAGATGCTACTGCAACAGCACACGGCCAAACGGGAAATGCTGCTTTAAGCAAGGTTTCAATGATCTTACTAGAGGTCAGAGCCCCAAAGTACAGAGTACCATGCAAGAAAAAGGCCAGTTGTGGAAAAAGTAACCAAGAATTTAGGTAGTGTAGATCAGAAACCTCAGAGATGAGAACACATTCTATGTAAATTCTCAGACCAAACTTAATTTAGGGCGGGCCTAAATATTATTAGCTTATCGAGCGATAGAATAAGAGGGATGCGTTGCGAGGGCACAGGTGCTAAGCTACGACCCATGTCTAAGAGGACAGCGAGCCCACTGTTGCTATGAACTCCCAGCTTAGGAATTTCCAGATTCAGTGCGGCCGGACACACTAAGATGAGAGAATAGATAAGTCTTATCGCAATCCTCTTAAGCTAGCCCGCCGATTCTCAATCTCTAATCCATCCGCTATGCCAGCACCGTGTATTAGCCTTGGCGAGAAAGAACGCGAGAACGCGCTCTCGAGGTGAGCGGCGAAGCTTCTCAGCCAACAACTCAAGTGCGAAAGAGGCCAGCAACTCCGCAGGTGTTCCGGCAGAGGCAATGGCGGTCCAACGGCCGTAAAAACCAGAATTACCCAGTCGCATTGGCCAATTGGGCCAAGCAGAAGTAAAATGGACATCCCAGAACATGATGTAGCCGGTATATGTCAGCGTAGACTGCTGAATGTGACCACGATTTTCCCTGCAATAGTGCGGTGTCGAGATGCCCACGCACGATATAGGCCGCTCCTATGAACAAACCTACGTAGGATGTTATGACACTCTTCACATCAATACCTGATTTTCCAGATCCCCACGCACTGGTGGTTCTTGATTGAAGTGCGTCGGCCGCGCCCGCATTTAGTTCCTGCCCAGTAGCATCCCCCTCGACAATGTCATAAGTCCGGGCGACCAGCGGGTTCTGATACCACCGCTCGCACATGCAGGTCTTCAAGAGCAATCCGCACACGTAGCAAAAAGCTGTTGTCTTGTTAGATGGTTTATCCTGCCATACCCTGAGTACCTGAGCCTGCTCGCAACGGCGGTTGCGGTGCAAGAGTCATGCTTGATTGTTGTCAGCGAATTGAACATGGATCGCGGTTCTATCATGAGACCCAGAATTTACTACGAATAGCGTTGCCAAATCGCCGGGATAGCCCTCCTGTGCCGCCCCAAAGAGATGGGGTGGTGGCCCAACGGGGCAATGTGGCAGAGGCTGCTGTTCCCGAGAGGGCTAATAGCTGTGGCTGCAGAAGAGGTAGCGCTGCTAACAGATCGCGTAAATTGATATGGAGACTTCCGGCACAATCTGAGGCCTCTAGGCTACATAGTATGAAAAAGGTATTCCGGATCTCCAAACCACACTAATCGTCTGTTCAAAGCACAGTTGCGAGTATGAACCCGTCAATGAACGCATCGTCGCCTGGCGCCTTGTGGGCTGAGATTGTTGGCATAAGGCTAGCCTTTACTCTGCCGTCTTTGCCCACTTTTGCAACCAGCGAGTTTTCGGCAGCGGCAGCAGAGGTGCCACTGTCTATCATCTCTCGAACCACATTATCGATATAAATGCATCCACCCTTTCGTGTTAGCTTGACTGCCCAGTCGAAGTACTCCCACTGCTCACCCCAGTCGGCATCAATAAAGACCAAGTCGAACTGGCGCTTCTCGGTATCTAACTTCGGAAGAACGTCTAGGGCGGCACCGAGGATAATCTCAGCATCTAAGCCGGCGGAGTGGAGATTCTCGAGCGCCACTTCACGGTGCTTGGGCTTGATCTCGATGCTGGTTACTTTTGCTCCCGCCTTGACAAACCAGATAGTCGAGTAGCCACCAAGCGTGCCGATTTCGAGGATGGACTTGGCGCCGGTGAGCTGGCACAGAACAGAGAGGTATTGGCCTTGCATCGGGGAGATGGAGATGTTGGGAAGGTTCTTCTTGCGAGAGTTGGAGAGCGCATTGTCCAGATCTGGGTCTGATTTGAGCAAGCTCCGCTCCGCAACATCCTCGACGGATGCAATGAGCTTGTTTCGTGAAGCTGCGGTAGACATCTTTGGCAAAGATCCGTTGTAACGGGACAAATTAAAGCTTGATGTTGGAAAGGGTTTGTTTAACCGAGTGCGAACTAAAATGAATCTGAACATGTTGGCGATATACCGAGTAATACTCTCGCCTCTATTAAGTACTCGAGACGTGTCGGCGTTCGGCTCGGGTTTAAACCCAAAAATGGCACCAACAATGGAATCAATGTAAGATGACAAGACGCCAAAGCAGATAATTATTAGATCCCGGAAGTCGCAGCAGGAGATATATCGTACGTACGAGGACACGTAAGAGGGTCGGGTTTAAAGTCCGGCTCCGAATGGTGGCGGTGCGAGGCCGGGGATCGCGGTCGGATTTAATCCCAAGACACCGCGAGCCGAACCCACTATTATCTCCTTCCCACTTACCGAAGTACCTACTTGCCTACATACACTCTGAAGTCGATAACACAGGCAAGCGGGTTGTCCGTTACCCTGCACCTCGTTTTCTCGCACTCGGAAGAGTCGGAATTTCTTGCTGTCGTGGGACTCGATAAATCCCTGCACCTCGTGAGATGGAGAAATAATATGATAAAAGCATTTTGGTAAGAGATGTATAGTATATTTTTAGAATGCTTGGCTTGAATTAAATTAATGAAACACACCTTGAGAAAAGTAAGGTTAGATATCAAGTAGATCACTATATACAGTGGGGGGCAATGAGTTTTCGACACACCCGAGGTAGCCCCCTTGGTGCCTTGCAACAGGACAAACGGCGCGCCAACGCGCCCAACGCAGCTCACTTATAAGGAAAAAGTTATAATTGAGGCGCAAGGTTGATATACAAAGTATTTGCATATATATTCATTGTTGCGCTCGTCGCGCCATGCTTGAGGCTACTATTCGGGGTACATCGGCCTGTCGAAAACTTGTTGCACCTCACTGTGAGATTTAATAATAAGATTGTCTTAATTAAACAAGCCATATGTGGAATGCACCCCAGCAGATATGTATCTAGTAGTGATGTGTTCGGAGATATATATGTGGATTTCTGAATACGACATATCATATCGACGACTGGAAGATTACATTCAGCAATTGGGCATTCAGGGATTAGGCTACCCACTAACACGGGAAGTCATAACATCTGACAATAAGACATGCGATTATTCCGTAGCGTCTCCCTTCAGTGTAGGACGGCATCTCATCCAGCAATATTATCTGGCAGTCCTTAGGATGCTCGAAACTATTTGCTCGACTATTAAGGGGCCGGTGGTTAGCGAGCGCACTTTGCGCCTTGGTCATGGTTAAGGCGGAGTGCATGAAATGGAACCTACGAGGGGCCCATGGGCGTTGCACCCAGGCGTAGATCAGACAGTAAAATACGCAGCCCCTAGTTCGGGCTTCATCCACACTGCTGCCGCAATCGCCATACTCCCGGCTAGTGAGAGCAGATGGAGCCACTAGGCTGGAGGGGCTGCATAAGTTTCGAGGTCCCGCTGTACAACAGCCACGACCTAGAGGGAGTGTAATATATTGACGGCGTAAGAGCGTGTTGCTGTTTCATAGGGTATAGAGTATTTTCACTTTCACTTGGCTCTTTTTCAGGCTGGATCGCAGATCTCTGCTACATTTTAGCTTGCTCTGGAGCCACGAGCATTTTACTATTATAGTGGTGACAGTTTCCCTCGCAATCAAAACGAAATAGTAACAAATTCATGGTAACATTTGCATAGTAAACTTGTATGCTAAAACCCATATGGTAGCGTATATGTTTTAACTTATATTATATGCATGGTGATAATTGCATAACGACAATTTGGTGACAAATCCACCTCTTCCTGTCTGAGATGTAAGAAGACTGACCACACATATAATCTATTAGGTTGGGGGGTTTCTCTCTGTGGCTTAGAATTGGCGCAATTGCATGGCATAGTGCTAACAGTATCACGAAAATTGCCATCCGTCCTAGTGCTTGGCGTGGATTTCCTTTTGAACTCCTATCCTCCCTCCCGTATAATCATAAACATTGTGATTTTATGTGATTCTATGGGCCCTCGGTCTTTTTTCTGTTTAATCCCTCATTCCCACGGTGCATGCGTCTTTGGCTCTCTATAATAGAGTATGAACTAGTTCCCGTTGACGAAGGCTAAATAGCGAAAGTTGCTGGCTTGAAACCCGAAGACACAGAGGAAACGATATCACAAACAGCACCGGAGCAGAAGACGCGTCAACGGTAATATAGGATGCTCCTCGCTCTCCTTTTCTTATGCATATTTCTCACGCACGGCATCGCCATATATATAATATAGTTCTTTTAATTAGATTAAAAGACGTTAAATACGGTCAGTCTCTATTACGTGGCTGGGCATAGGAATCAATTGACAGCGTTTTATGACTGGGCCGCCGTTAACTAGTGGCAAGCAAAACATTGCTCGTCGGTTGTCTAGTGCCCCGTGCCAGCGCGTTTTTTCGTAGCACTGCCTCAATTGCAAGTTTATTAATGAAGTTTGGGTGCCGAGTTAAGAATCAAGACGCTTTCGGCTCCGAACGTGCCGGATAGAGCGATTGACTCGGGCGTTGACTCGGGTAGCCACCTTAGGCAGCCACATTACATTGATGACTCGTGTGTGTGCATTTATTGATGAAGATTCGTTGGATTAATCATGAAAGCTACAACTGAAGTCTGACGCTATTAATACCAACGCCACTTTCACGCACGCAGCGAAGTTCATAGGCCATAGGAGCCGGCATACAAGAAATCCCCTTTCCACGCTCAGAACCACAAGTAATTTTCCCAAAACGGCACACGAACCAAGCAAACAGGTATTAAAAGGGACAGGTATTTAAAGGGATTCGGGCGCCAAACGAGTTGGGAATCGCTTAAAGCGATAGTCCCAGCTCGTTTGTCGCCAGAATGCACAGGTTCCCAAGGTAGAGGGTAACGTCACAAACTACGTCCGAGCTCATACACATCGATCGTGTAGGCGTGGCTGACTTCGGGGAAACCGCTTCAGGTGGCATGAATGGCATGTGTGCATGAATGGCAGATAGATGGAGATGGAGATGCGACACCTTGAGACGCATGACTAACCTGCAGTGGTGTGGTTCGCCACAGGTTGCTTAGCTCGTCTTCCGCGCCACTCCATTATAAGGAGCTCATGACATGCATTAACGAACTAGGCAAGGATATATCCGAGTCGTAAAAATTTCGACGAATGAGCGACACGATAACCGTAGCACATAATATCGAGAGGGTCGAAGCTATCATGGCGCGACACCGGCAATTGCCCCAAGATAATATTTCGCAGCTGGTTGGGGGTGATAACGTAACCAAACCTGCGAGTAGTGATTTCATGGGTAGACCAAGACGGAATTCCGCTACGGATTGCAAGGGGTCCTCCTATGAAGGTACAAATTGTCCATAATAGACAGGCGTAGAAAAACTCTTGCCATACTTTCAGTGAAACCGCCGTTCAGGGGCTTGACTACTAAAATCTACAAGCCAGTCATTATCCTCGCTAGGTTTCAGCCGCTACGAGCACTACATAAGTCAAGAGTAGTAAAAGGGTCCTACTATGCGTTTCTATTATAGACGACACTTTGATTCAGTTTGCTAGATCTTAATATTTAAATCTCCGTATCTCTCTCCATAAGTTACTGCCTTCTCCCACTATCACTAACCTCAAGCAAAGTCATTTAGTCGATTCTTAAGGCCTTGCGCACTATACACAATCTACGTCCATCGCTGATACTGCGGCAAGGAAACATGAAATCCCACCTGCTTCTTGCCCTGCTCGCGAGCCTCGCCACTGCGGGCCCCCTGGAAATTCGTCAGAGCTCGCCAACTGCGACCAAGGAGACTCCCGTTCCTACTAGCGACAACGTTGTCATCGATATAGACCCCTCTCTTATTAATAAGTCTATCTTGGAGATTGTCGCAGACGAAGACCCTACCTTGAGCCTCGAGAGACGTGGCATGCCGGATGGCCAGCGCGAAGCCCTCCCAGCCACGGATGTCGGCGCTAAGCCTGCACAGCAAGGCAGCAAGCAGGGCGTCTTCTACCGCGGAGATACCCGGTCGCCCTCCGAGATCTTTGAGAGCGGCTTTACACCCCAGGGCGAGAACAAGGACCTCCGCAACCA
>JALHBX010000638.1:0-11979 GCA_024340025.1 Tolypocladium tundrense | reverse complement strand
CCCCCCCCCCCCAACCCCTTGCGCGCGAGATGACGGAGCAGCCTGCTGACGAGACGCAGTCGGCCACCCCTTTGACACGGTCAAGGTGCGCCTGCAGACGACCGACGCGGGCCGCTTCAGCGGCCCGCTGCAGTGCGTGGCGCAGACGGTGCGGCACGAGGGCCTGCGCGGGCTGTACAAGGGCGCGACGCCGCCGCTCGTGGGCTGGATGTTCATGGACTCGATCATGCTGGGCTCGCTGACGGTGTACCGGCGGCTCATGGCGCAGCACGTCTTCGGCGCGTCGTCGTGGGCGCCGGGCGCGGGCGACGGCGCGGGCGGGTTTGGCTTCGGGGCGCTGAGGGCGCGGGTGGCTCCCTTGCTGTCGTCGTCGACGCGGTCCTCGACATCGTCGTCGGCATCATCAGCACCATCGCCATCGCCATCGCCGACGTACCTCCCGCCCCTCGGCCACGGCCTCGCCGGCATCCTCGCCGGCGCGACCGTCAGCTTCGTCGCCGCGCCCGTCGAGCACGTCAAGGCGCGGCTGCAGATCCAGTACGCGGCGCTCAAGTCGCAGCGCCTGTACTCGGGCCCGCTCGACTGCCTCGCGCGCGTCTACGCGCACCACGGCCTGCGCGGCGTCTACCACGGCCTCGGCGCGACGCTGCTCTTCCGCGGCTTCTTCTTCTTCTGGTGGAGCAGCTACGACGTGCTGTCGCGCGCCCTGCGCCGCCACACGCACCTCAGCGCGCCCGCCATCAACTTCTGGGCCGGCGGGCTCAGCGCCCAGGTCTTCTGGCTGACGAGCTACCCGAGCGACCTGGTCAAGCAGCGCATCATGACGGACCCGCTGGGCGGCGGCCTGGGCGACGGCACGAGGAGGTTCCCGCGGTGGAGGGACGCGGCCGTGGCCGTGTATCGGGAGAGCGGGTGGAGGGGGTACTGGAGGGGCTTTCTGCCGTGCTTCCTCAGGGCGTTTCCCGCGAACGCCGTGGCGCTTGTGGCTTTCGAGGGCGTCATGAGGACGTTGCCTTGATGCCTCGATGCAGCAGGTCTTGATACGAGGGGAGCATTCAGACTTCGGGGGGGGGAGACTTGCTCTAGAGGGGAGAGCATCGCAGATGTACGACTTGGGCGTTTAATGTCCGGATACCGCATTACATAGACGCATTGGGCGGGCGGGCAGGCAGGAAAAGTGCACTTAGCACAGGCATTTCACCATCACAATAGCAAGGACGTTTTAATATCCCACTCAAATGGCTGGTTCAATTGGCCCGCTTCCTACAACGTTTTACCGTCATCCAAGTCGCCGGTTCCAATCCACCAGATCCATTCTCCTCCAGGCGCCGAGTACCCTAGCAGCGAAGCCAGTTTACTCGTCATCCTCGTCGGCCTCGTCGTTGACGACGTTGAAGAACTTGAGCTCGTAGACGCCCTTGGAGGTGGAGACGACGCGGAGCCAGTCACGCAGCTGCTGCTTCTTGAGGAACTTCTTCGTCCTGCGGCAAGTCGTGTTAGTCCACATCCAACCTCCTCAATGCTGAAGCGCCCCGGCACTCGCGACGAGAGAGTTCGCGTGCGGTGCGGGCAACGGGCGGCACGTACAAGTACTTGAGGTAGCGGCCGGACAGTTCGTTGTGGGCAATGATCTCGATCTTGCCCTCACCAGCCTGCTGGATCACGACATCGTCGCCCAGGTTGTTGGTGCGGCCCTCGACCTTGATGCGGTCCTGGAGGAACTTCTCGAAGGCGGAGACGTCGAAGATCTTGTCGCTAGCGGGCTGCTGAGCGTTGATGATGAACTGCGCACACGCAAGTCAGCAGCCGATTCGTCTCCCAGACACCGTCCAAGCGCCCTGGTTCACATACCTTCTTGGTCTGCTTCTGGGCCTTGCCCGACTTCTTCTGCTGCTACACGACAACTTAGCCTACTGCACATTTCCAGGCGCCGCGCTCCCCTGCTGCTTGCGCGCGGGGGGGCTGCGGGCGGCGCCGACAGCAAAGCGGTGTCATGTACATACTGCCTGAGGAGCCATTGTGGATGTTGTTGTTGAGTGAGGTTCGTGGAAGAACGCAAAGAAGTCGAATCCTGCGTCTTGGGTCTGGTGGATGTTCGGTGTGGTGGTGGAGGAGACGGGGGAAAAAGTTCCGAATTTGGCGATGGAGACCCGCGGCGTTTCGGCACGCGAAATTTGGTGGCTCGAAATTAGGGCTGCGTCGGATCAATCCTGCCGGACTCCGGCTGGGTCACATGCACGTCCACGTGACCACCCGCACCACTCAACCTCCATGTAAGTGGTCTTCATGCAGGATGTGCTCTTGTCGAAGTGTGAGTTTTTTCCGAAAAACCGCTTGATGATTGACTTAAAACAAAGCGATTGACCGAGCTTCCATATCGAAACCAGACTTGCATTGCCCATAGTAGCAGGTCCTCTTACAACAGTATGGCTCCGGACACCATCGTCACTTCATAGCACGCTGGTCTTGTTGCGGATCTCCACATCCAGCTCAGTGATCAGAAAGAAATCATATGCCATCAGATTAAAATACCAAAGATTATTAGTGCGTAATCGGACATGGCGTTCGTGACCCAAGGCGCTGCAAATAAACAATCTCAGAGTGTGTCAAGGGTCGTAGCCTCATACATCACATCATACATAAATCGTCCAACAAGCTACGAAACACACCTCCTCCGCCAAACATAGTAGATCCCCGCTCTTCTCAACCCGACGTAAACACTCTCTTGAGAAGGCCACGGATACCGCCTGGCTTCTTCTCCTCCTCCTTGGCCTTCTTGCGTTCGCTGTGCCTCGCGCGGCGTGCTGCATCCTCTGGCGGGGAGCGGGACTTGTCCGAGGACTTGGGCTCGTTAGGTACAGTGTCATCTCGCGGCTTCGACGGCCTGGAGCGCGATTGGTCCGCCGACTGGCGGCTGGAGCTGTGCTTGGAGCGGGTGGTGCTCGAGCGCTTGGGGCCATCTGGGCGAGAGGGCTCTTTAGCGGACACAGGCGGTGGCGGAATCGCGGCTTCTTTGACAACAGGGGGCGTAGGAGGACTGGGCCCCACAATGCCCTCGGCGTTCTTGACGTCAAAGAATCGCTTCTCAGGCTGCACCAGAGTGGCTGGCTCCCTGTCGACCGAAGCCGACGGTCTTGGCTGCTCAGACCGCGAGTGACTAGAGTGGCTTTGACGACGAGATGAGCGGTGGCTGCTGTCAGCCTGAGCCTCTGGCTCCTTGCTCTTGCGATCCCTGGTGGAGGACTCGCGACGCTCAGGTTCCTTCTCCTTGAGCTGTCGCTCCGCCTTTCTCCGTTCGTGTTCAGCCTGCTCTTCGGGAGTCCTGCGCCTCTTGGCAGAACTTCCTCCAGAGCTGTCCCCAGAGTACCCGCTGTCGTGCCGTTTGGGCGTCCTGGGAGGTGTCTTGCTGTTGGCGCCAGAGCCCGCACTGTCCGCCCGGTGGCGGTGCGACGAGTGAGAGCTGCCGTGTGAGCTCTGCGACGATCGCCGCCGACTCTCCTTGCCTTCTTCTTCGACGCGAGTCCTGCTGGAATGGGTCGACGAGTGGTGGGAGTGTCGGTGTCTGCGATGTCTCTCTTTGTCCCTGTCACTGCTCGATGAGCCAAGCTCTCTTGATCTGCCGTCTGTAAATAAGTCAGTAACAGATTCGCGCAGGTCGTCCTCCTGGCTCTTCAGACTCCTCCGCGGTGATTGTGCAGCACCCGCGTCCAACATCACGTCATGGCCCAGGCTGGGTACGTCCTTGCAGTCGGCATGTAATGCGCCAAGAGTCGGGCTTTCTGGGGGGCTCAGTGCTTCCGCCGTGGCATAAATGACCACGGCAGCGGCCACAGTCTCTTCAGCATTTCGAACTGCCAGCTTCTGCTTCCGACGCAGCGTTCGAGCGCGTTGAAGGCTGACCATTTCCGCATCAGGAACCACTATTCCCGGAGTTGGTATTCCAGGGTCGACCTCGGTGATGCCCATCGGAAGTGCCAGAGTAGTTTGAACAATGCTGAGCTCCTGTTCCGCCTGCTCTGCGGAGGGAGTTGTTGGCAGAGGAGTCGCCTTCTCAGCGCTGGCTGCGCTACAGGCCAGGAGACCGCGGTCCACTGGAGCCGAATTGTGATGAGTTGGATCCGCCTGTCCTGGAGTTGAAACAGGTTGGTCTCTGTCAGCAGGCGGCTCTGTTGATGGCACAGCCGCCGCCCCTGGCAACTCTCTGGGCTGAACTGCTGTCTGGCTCTCAACTGTCTCTGAAGCGTCATCGACCTGTTTTGATGCGAGTCCCAATTCTGTAGGAGCGAGCACCTCAGAGGGTTCGTCATGCTGTTCCGTGGCAAGAGAGTTGACGATTATGCCCGAGATTGCGGCCGCGCCAATATATGCAGCAGCTAGCAGTCCGCGATGGTCCGACTCCTTGAGAGGCGTAGTGGTTGGCGATGGTGCACGACCCTGGAGGTCGGGCTCTGACACAGGTGACTTAATGCTCGTCGCCGCTTCCTTTGCCGCAGTATCGAGGCCGGGAGACGTCGGCTCCTCAGCAAGCTCTTCAGCGGGAATCGCAAAAGGAGCCTGAGTATCAGCGCCAACCTCAACGCGAACCTCTGCGGGCATCTCGGTAAGCTCCTCAGCAGGCACCTCAGCAGGCCCTTCAGCGAGAACTTCAGAGAAGACCTCGGCGGGAACAGGATCCTCAGCAGGCTCCTGCCCAGCGGGAGCCTCAGCGGGAGCCTCAGCGGGAGCCTCAGCGGGAGCCTCAACGGGAGTCTCAGCGGGAGTCTCAGCAGGCACCTCGACGGGAGACTTAGCAAAAACCTCAGCGGGAGTCTCAGCGGGAGTCTCAGCAGGAGCCTCAGCAGGAGCCTCAGCAGGCACATCGACGGGAGACTTAGCAAGAACCTCAGCGAGAATCTCAGCGGGAGTCTCAGCAGGAGCCTCAGCAGGAGCCTCAGCAGGAGCCTCAGCGGGAGCCTCAGCAGGCACCTCGACGGGAGACTTAGCAAGAACCTCAGCGGGAGCCCCAGCGGGAGCCTCAGCGGGAGCCCCAGCGGGAGCCTCAGCGGGAGTCTCAGCGAAAGTCTCGGCAGGCACCTCGACGGGAGACTTGGCGAGAACCTCAGCGGGAGTCTCAGCGGGAGTCTCAGCAGGCACCTCGACGGGAGACTTAGCAAGAACCTCAGCGGGAGCCTCAGCGGGAGCCTCAGCGGGAGTCTCAGCGAAAGTCTCAGCGAAAGTCTCGGCAGGCACCTCGACGGGAGACTTGGCGAGAACCTCAGCGGGAGCTTTAGAAAGCTCTTCAGAAGGCTCCTCGGTAGGCTCCTCGGCAGGCACCTCAGCGGAAGCCTCAGCGCGAGAATCAGCAGGCCCCTCAGCGGCAACCTGAACGGACGTCTCAGCGGGAGTATCATCAGGCGTCTCATCGCGCACCTCAGCAAGAACCTCAGCAGGAGCCTTAGCGGAAGCGGGAACCTCAGCAAGAGCGAGAACCTCGGTGAAAACCTCAGCGGGACCTTCAGCAAGCTCATGAGTAAGCTCCTCAGTAGGCTCCTCAGTAGGAACGTGAATCTCCGCGGGACCTTCAGCAAGCTTTTGAGTAGGCTCCTCTGTATGCTCCTCAGGAGGAACGTGACCCTCAGCAGGACCCTCAGCAAGCTCACGAGTAGGCACCTCAATGGGCAGCTCAAGGGGAAGCTCAGCGGGAACCTCGGCAGACACCTCGGCAGATACAGCAAGCTCTGCAGGCTCAGCAGACTCAGTGGGCACCTCGGCACGCTCTTCAACAGGCTCCTCATCAGGCACCCCAACAATGGTTTGCTGTTCCGGGAACGCGGTCTTGCCATCATCCTTGACGTCTTGGGCAAGCGAGGTGCCAACACTAGCGTCCAAGGAAGAGCTCGGAAGGATCACGGGAAGCGTAGGTGTGTCCGCAACTTCTGACTCGGCGTCTGCCACGTCTAGGACCTGAGCCTCTGTGGCCTCTGGGGCCTGATCTTCTGTGGCTTCTAGGATGTGATCAACTCTGTCTTCCGGTTGGGCATTTGCCTCTTCTGGAACCTGAGCGTCTGCGACTTCAGGCTGCGCGTCTAAGACTTCTGGGACCTTAGAGTCGGCAATTTCTGGCAGAGTGTCCACCAGATCTGGGACCTGAGCATCCTCGACCTCTGAGACCCATCCTTCTGTGGCTTCCGGGACCTGGGATTCTGTGGCTTCTGGCTGGGCCTCTGGCGCTTCTGGGACGTGAGAGCCTATAACTTCCGGGGTGAGGGAGCCTGTGACTTCTGGACACAGAAAGTCGTTTGCAGCTTCTGTAACCTGAGTATCTGCCACTTCCGGGACCTGAGCGTCTCCAGCTTTTGGCTGGGTGGTGTTTGCCGCGTCTGGAGCCTGAGAATCCGCGCCTTCTGGGACCTCAGCACCTATAGCTTCTGGGACTAGAGAGTCTGTGGCTTTTGGCTGGGTGTCTACCACGTCTGAAACCTCAGCGTCCGTAACTTCTAGGGCCTCAGCATCTCTAGATTCAGAAACGAGAGGGTCTGCGGCTTGTGGCTGGGCGTCTGCCACATCTGGGATCTCGGCGCATGCGACTTCCGCGACCTGATCCTTTGTGACATTCCGGGCCGGAGCGACCGCAGCTTCTGCGATCTGGATATCAGATTCCGGGACCTTGCCGCCTGCGATTTCCTGGGCCTGAACTTCTGTAACTTCCAAGACCTGAACCTCGGAGACTTCTGGGACGGGAGAGTCCGCGACGTCTGGGATTCGAGTATCTGGAACGTCTGATTTCTGAACGTCTGCAGCATCTGGAACCGCAGCGTCTGCCACTTCTGAAACCTGATCGCCTCCCACATCTGACGCCTGAGCTAGTGGAGCGTCGCCTTTGACATCAACCTGCAGCTCATAATTCTGCTCAGTCGCAGTAGTGTCTTGCAGCACAGTCGGGGGCGTAGAAGCTTCTTCCACTACTTCCCCTTGGGTGGCTCCGACCGTCTCTGCCACAGCAATGCCGCACTCGGCCTTCTCGCAATGCTGACCATCTGCAAGGTTGTGGGGGATCACATCTTGGCCAAGGGCTGGTTGGCCGGGTATGTGGTCTTCGTCGTGATCGTTGGTCGCAGCATCAAGGGCCACGGGAAACTCCTCTTGTGGCTCTGCCGCCGCCGTTGGGATATCTACTCCATCCCAATTGCGAGCTGAGTCCTCCACAGACGTTGCGTCTTGCACCTCTGCCTCTGTGTGCTCAACCAATTGGGTTGGTTCCACTGAAATGACATCCTGATTGTGCTGATCCTCGTGTATTTCCGTCGCCGTCATCATTGCCGGCAAGATTGGATGATCGTGGGCGACAGGCTTGAGATCTCCACCATCCTCCATTGTTGATTCTTGGGTATCAGGGTGCTCCTTGGAATCCAACGCCAAAACGCCATTGTCCTCGACATCCACGTCTGACTTTGACGTAGCGTCTCCAGACTCTCCCGGAAAATCAAATGGGGTATCATTGAAAGAACTTTGGTCCTCACCTTTCTTCGACCGAGATGCCTGCTTCTCTTCTTTTGGAATTGGAATAGGCCCCACGGTATCTTTGCTTTCTTCTTCCTCGCCAGCCCGAGCAGCCTCCGCAGCTTCGTCAGTCGGCTTGGCTACTGGTTCTGACTCTGGCTCAACAACCTTCTCCTGCTCAGGGGCTGGAGGTACTGCTTCGACCGCCTCCTCCGCAGCGGCAGGCTCTTTCACCTCTTCGGCCACCTCAGCAGGGGTCTCGACCTCTGGCGCAGATACGGCTGCTGTTGCCTCTTGACTGTCGACGTTTGTCTCAGCCGGGGCCTCAACTTCAGCAGTAGCTTGTTCCTCTGCCGCAGGGCTGACTTGAGCAGGAGGTTCTTCCTCTGCACCAGGGACGACTTCAGCAGGGGGCTCTTCCTCTGTCACAGGGGCGACTTCAGCAGGGGGCTCTTCCTCTGCCACTGGGGCGACTTCGGCAGCAGGCTCAGCCTCCTTAGACTCTGTCTCTGGAGCTGCGGCGGCCGGATCCTCGCTCACTGCCGTAGCGTTCTCCGAAACTTCAGTGGCTTTTGGTGCCTCCTCGTCTGCCTCGGAGGGCTCGTCCTGGGCTACTGCCACGACCTGCTCTGGCGGTTGGCCGTCTTCAACTGCCTCCGCTTTCTCTTCGGCCGGAGAAGCGTCCTCAGCCTCCGGAGTCTTGTCAGCAGTGTCGATTGATGCTTGTTCCTCATCGGCCTGAGGCGCCTCGTTCTCGATTTGAGGGTTGGATTCGGCTTCTTGTTCCTGCCCATCCTCACCATTGACCTGGGCGTTCACTTCATCTGCGTCAGGCGCAGCTGGCTCTGCGACTGTCTCGGTTTCTAGTTCGGCCTCCAGAGCAGACTCTACAGCTGGCGCCTCTACTGCCGGATCATCAGTCTTTGCGGCCTGCTCCTCGACGGGTTCGGCAGATGTAACTTCCTCATGTGCTGCATCTGTCTTCAGCTCAGCTTCGACAGTTTTATCTGCCACCGGCGCTTCGTCTGGCTTGACGTCTTGTTCTTCCGCAGGAGTTGGAGCAGAATCCCCTTCAGCCTCAACTTTGTCGGCGGCAGCTACAGGCGGCTCTGCAACCTCCTGCGCATCCTTGACCACGGTAGGCTCAGGCTCAGGCTGCTTATCTGTTGAAGTTTCGGCTTTCTTGTCAGCCTCATCTTCGGCCGAAGTCTCGTCGACGTTTGTCTCAACAGGTGCATCTGCAGGCTTTGACTCTTCTGCCTCTGCCTCAGTAGCTTCACTCGCTCGTGGAAGGGATTCGACCTCCTTGGCAGCATCGGCATCCTCAGCGACTGCTGCGACTGTCTCTGAAGCCTGAACATCCTTCAACTCCTCAGCTTTGGGAGCCTCAGTCTCCTGGGGCTGCTCAGAAGCATCGGTGGGCGGGTCAACTTCAGCCTCTTTTGAAGCCTCTTCAGAACTTGGCTTCTCGACTGCGTCAGGCTCCTTGGACTCTTCGCCTTCAGCGATGGCAACGTCAATTTCCGGGGCTGCAGCCTCTGTGGACCCTTCGACTTCTTTCACGGCTTCAGGCTTGTCCTCGGCCTTATCATCGGGTTTGGAGTCCTCAGTCTCGTCTTGAGGCGGGGCGCTCTCGTCCATGGCATCGGCCGATTTGTCCGTTGCAGCTTCAGGCTCTGCAGTGGCTTCTTTGTGAGGCTCAGGCTCCTGCTTGGAGGCATCATCTTCGACAGTTTCGGCTGCCCCCTCGGCGGATGAAGATGCTTCGGCAGTAGGTGCAGCATCGCCGCTGCTTGTGTCTCCACCAGTCTCCGCTGGCGTCTCTTCCTCTGCGTCCTCTGCGTTGGTCTCAGGCTCTGCGAGTTTCTGCGTGTCATCAGCCGCAGTTGCCGGAGCGTCATGATTCGGAGGTGCTGCTTCATCAGGCCCCTTGGACTCAGGGACAACCTCCTTGGGCTGTACATCGGTCACGGCTTCAGGCTCCGGTGCCGCATCAGTTGCTGCACCGTCGGTCGTAGCAGTTTCCTCTGCCTTGGGCTCGTCCTTAGCCTCTGGGGTGGTCTCAAGGATTTCCTCTGCCACCGGAGCTTCCGCGGTTTCTGGCTCGACAGACTCGGCAGCCGGAGCAGGAGCAGGGGCAGGAGTCTCTGGAATTTCAGGCCCAGTCTCGCTGGACTCTGGCTCCTCTTTCTCAGCACTGTCCTCCTCGGAAGCCTTTGCAGTTTCACAGGTGGTTGGTGCTTCATCCTTTGACTCTGAGGTTGATTCAGTCGGCTTCTCATCGGCCACGGGCAGCTGAGCGGCTTCGGTGCGCGCATCGATGGGCTCGACCTTAGAAGAGTCATCTGAGGTGGCCGCTGCGGACTCCTCTGGTTCGTCTGTGGTCTCTGGGATAGCGGCAGGTTCTGCACTAGTAGCATCCTCTATCTTTGCATCTGGCATGGCCTCTGGCTCAGGCACAGCAGAAGCTTGCTCCGCAGCATCACTAGGATCCGGCTGAGCAGCAGGCGCGGAGGTGGAAGTCGTCTCGGCCGCACTAGCGTCGGCCACTGGCGCAACTGTTTCGACTCTGGCGCTTTCGGTTGTCACATCTTCGGCGGTGTCTTCAGGCTTCACCGCTGAGTCGCCCACTGAATCGGTAGCGGCAGCGGCAGGAGGCTCGGGAGTTGCGGCTTCTTTGGCACCTGCCTGGTCGGCATCATCACCAGCATCCTGCTCGTTGGAAGTGTGAGCGTCAGCGTCACCCGCATGAGGCAGCGCAATTTCGTCATCTTTCTCAGCAGAATTCACTTGTTTGGGTGAAGAGTCGCTCGTTGCATCAGCAGCATCCGTAAGCTCAGTGGCTTTCTCATCCGCTTCTGCTGTGTCCTCAAGCGGTGCCGTTTCTACAGCAGCCTTTTCTTCGGCCACCGGCTCGGCAGATTCTTTGGCAGGTTCAGCGTTCTCGGGAGAAAGTTGCTTTTCGCCAACAGCCTCTTCAGCTTCGTTGGCCACGGCATCCTCAGCCTTAGTGACGGCTGCATCCGATGGTGCGGCTTCCTGCTCGGCCACTAATTCAGTAATGGTGGCTGGTTCAGCCTCAGCTGTATCTGCCGTTGTTGCTGCTACCTCCCCTGTCGCTGTGTCCTCTGCCTTTGACTCGTCTGTTGTCGGATCCTGCGACTTTGACTCGTCTGGTTTTGGCTCTTCGGACCGGCTCTCGTCGGGGGTTGGAGACTCGGTGCTGGTGGCATCCTGGATCTCGGCAGTTGTCTGGGGCTCCTCGGCATCGTCTGTCTGCTCCTTGGGTTCTGGGGCAAGTTCGACGGTTTCGGTGGCTGAGACTTCATGAGGGGCGCCCTCGAGCGGCTTTGCGTCTGCAGGGGCACTTGGAGGCTCAGATGCGCCTTTGGCCTCCTCTGCAGTGACAGGGGCTGCATCGGTTGGGGGAGGCTCCTGCTCCTCTGCACACTTTGGATCCTCGACAGTCAACTCTCCGGCAGCAGGCTTGTCCTCGACCTTGGTCTCCTCGGCTCGTGGCTCTTCGACAGCCGGAGTCACTTCGGCTTCGGCCCCCTCCGTCTTTGTCCCTTCGACAACAGGGGTCTCCTCAACCTTGGTCCCTTCGGCCGCTGGCTCATCGATAGCAGGAGTTTCCTCAGCCTTCACCTCTTCGGCGGGCTCAGCTTTAGCGGCGTCATCTGTGACAGGCGCCGCAGCAACAGCGTCGTCTATATCTGCCTTGGGCTCTTCTTTAGCCTCTATACCTTCCGGAGCAGCAGCCTCCGAAAGGGGCACAGCCTCCGTCTCAGCTGCTTGCGGCTCTTCTTCTTTGGAAGCAGGTGGCTCTTGGGCGTCCTCAGACTTTGCCTTGGTCTCTCCTGTAGTTTCTGCCGGAGCCTCTACAGAGGGTTTTTCATCAGTGGTAGCCGTGACTTCCTCTTCGACAGCGGGAGCATCCGTAGGTGCAGCAGGTTCTGCTGGCGCATGCGTAGACTCCTCGGGGTTTTCTGCAGTCACCTCTTCTGCCGCTGGTTTGGGCTCTTCTGAGATTTCCTCAGGCTGTTCCGTGAGGTTTTCCTCTTCGTCGGCAGCAGCGGGCGGAGCAGAGGGGCTTTCATCGCTGGCCTCAGGCTGAGTTGGCTGCCCCACGGGGGCTTCCGTAGTTGCCTGTTCAGGACCCGGTGTCTCGAGTTCTTGCCTCTCCTCGACCACAGGTGATGTCTCTGCCTCCACTGGGGCAGCCTCCTCGCCTGTCTTTACCTCATCGCACGGAGTTGCGGTCTCGTCAGGCTTCATCTCAGTTTCTGGTTCAACTGGCTTTGTTTCCTCAGTGGGTGGCGGCGCAGAAGATTCTTCGGCTGGAGCGGGCTCCTCGGCTGGTGCAGGCTCCTCAACTGGTGTAGGTTCCTCGGCGGTGGTAGGCTCCGCGGCTGGCGCAGGCTCCTCAACTGGTGTAGGTTCCTCGGCTGGTGCAGGCTCCGCGGCCGATGCAGGCGGCTCGACTGGTGTAGGCTCCTC
>JALHBX010000636.1:0-57083 GCA_024340025.1 Tolypocladium tundrense | reverse complement strand
TCCCTCCCCTCCCCCGCCCCCGCCTTCGGAGCGTCCGCAACCACCACCAAAGCCTCAACCTCGATCCCCCGTCCCTTGACGCGGATGTCTGGCTGCCGGCGCGCTGACTTGTTTCGAACACCGCAGGCATCCTCCACACCATCTTCTTCACCCGCTTCTTCCCGTCCCTGACCCCGCGCACCCGCGACGTCCTCGACCTCACCCTGCCCTACGTCGACGACGACGAGCTCGAGACCATGATCGACCAGCGCGCCTCCGCCCTCGAGCGCCAACTCGACGCCGAGCGCTCCTCCGGCGCCGGCAGCAACAACGCCGGCGGCGGCGGCGGCGGGGGGAGGGGCCAGGTCGCTGTCCAGTTCTTCGAGAAACGGCGGCGCAAGGCCTGGCTCTCCCGTGGCGACGAGGAGGTCTGCTGGGAGTGCTGGACGATCAAGGTCACCGTCGCCGAGCCCAGGACAGAAAGCGGTACGCCATATCCCTCTCCTGCTCCGAGCCCTGCTGGAAAAAACCCTCTAACACGGATGGCAGAGCGAGCCAAGGTCCGGCGCGCCATGGAGCAGACCCTCCTCACCACCGCCATGAAGATCGTCACCTTTGCCAACTCCCACAAGGACCACATCCCGCCCATAACCACGCAGGGCGGCAACCCCTTTCCCTTCAAAATCAACGTCGATCAAAAGGAGACGGGCTGGGCCTCCCGCATGCGGATCTACTGATAAGCACGCGCGGAGAGCCCTGCTTCGGTGTGGACCTGGATCCCGCCGACCCTGCTGCATATATACCTTGTAATACATGCCCTCGCTCTTTAGCCCTGCACACGGCTGGAGTTTGATTTCGGAGTTTGGCTTGTTGCGAATAGATACCCGAGTTCACACAAATATACGCAATACACACAATGGCGACCAGGGCACCGTCGCTACTGACAATCAATATCGTGCAATTGCAAACGCGACAAGACGCCGCGTGCGAGCGAACCCGTAGCTAGTCAATCTGACCCTGCCATCCTGACGCTGACCCCGACCGAGACGCTAACGCTGACTCCGATCCAAATACAGTGCTCAGCCAAGCCCCTTTGCTGTCATATCCAGACTCCGAACATCCAAGCGCAGAGGCAAAAAAGCAAAGCCGACCCCCCCGTTTCCCAGTCCGCTAAACAATGTTCCCTGTCCAGTTCCCTTGCCAATCCCTTGCACATGCACATAGGTACGCCGCGTTATCATTACCATCGCAACCGAGCCGTGAAGCCAACGGGCGAGATCTCAGCCCCGATGCCGAGTCTCCTTTCTGTTCCCTCTAATACAGCCGTGACGCGGCTGTCCATATTTCATCGCCGTAGAGCCGCCGACACAAGCCCGTGCTTTCGCAACAATGTTTCTCCTCTCATCAAAGTCATTATGTCGTTATGAATGCTCCTCGCCGTATATACCCTCGTCGCCTCAGACATGCATGGTTCTAGAACCTGGTGGAGAAGCTTCGTCCCAGAGAAGGTTTGGAGCCCTTGGGTTGTCTGGACGCAGGTGCGCCAGACCCAATCTTCTCGAACCCCTGCAGAATGTCCAGCCCCGTAAAGTCCGAAGGGCCAGCATCGTTGTGAGACATGAAGTCATTCGTGTCGATGACAAGACCGGGCCATTCACCGTCGTTGGGCAGCTCCAGCATGGAGAACTTGCTGGGGGAAGGGTTCCGGACGGGCGAGTCCTGGAAAAGTTTTGACGGCGAGCCGAGGCCCTCGAATGCCTTGCTTGGCGTCTCAAAAAACTGAGCGGGCGATTGCTCTGCAACCTTCAACAACGTCGCAGATGTGACGGGCCTCTTCTTAGCCGAGTTCGTGATGTCACCCAGCGCCGAGGTAGACACCGACCGTTCCAGTCGGACGCGCTTCGTCGAGCGCTTGATGGGCGATCCCATATCGACTGAGCTCATCCCCTGGAAGATGTTGTCATCCATACCGGCCATGTCTTGGAAGATGTCGAATTCGGCAGTGTTGCTTGCGAGGTCGTCAAAAGCGTACAGGGTGTCGTCCAGGTTAAAGGCCGGGCTCCATGGAATGCTCTCCTCGGTGATGCCCGTCACGCGGCGAAGCGGAGACTGCAGCATATGGCGAACCTTATCGCGATGGATGCGCAGGTTGGTGTTGGGGGACGCCGAAGGGGGCGGCCGGGCGGGAGGCTTCATCTTGACGACGGGCGTCAGAGGTGGGAGCATCTGGTTCTCGTTGGCCTGTCGCAGTGGAGATGACGAGATGGGACCAAAGGTCGACAGCGAGCGAGGCTTGGTTGGGCTGAAAGGCGACGACCCGCGCAGTCGAGCAATCTCCTCTTCGGCACGGCCGCGCTTGATTCGGGGGCGATCTGCCTCCGAGGTGAGCAGCAGAGCCTTCTGGTTAGGTCGCATGACCGACGACTCCAGCGAGGAGATGTATCCACTATCATCCATCGAGGCGAACCTGCGCTTGTGAGATCTGGTCACCGACGACGCCGGGTTGCGAGCCGCAGATGGCGGCGTGCCACTTCGCCGTTCCACATGCCTGGCGATTGGCGGCGAAGAGTGCATGTTGGCAGGCAAGGGAGAGTATAGCGAAGACTCGAGCGGAAGTTCGTTTTCGGTCGTCTTGTCGGCGGGTTCCTCTGGCGCGGCAGTGTCGGAAACAGGGATGGTCGCGTCGGAAGACAGCTCCGCGGGCATCGTCATCGTTGCCTGAGAAGTTGGAAGCGGTGGGAGACTAGATTGGTACGTGGGAGTCGGAGGCGGCAGGGTGGGTTCCTGCAAAGGAGCCGTCGTAGGCCGGGACGGCTCCAGGCGCGTCGACATGACGGGCAGGTTCTCAGCAGTCGGCGCAGACTTTCGGGTCGGCTTCTCTTTGAGGAACTGAAACTCGGTTCCCGGCTCGATACCCCAGTAGTTTCCCTTGCCAGGATCGTCCTTGGGCCGCTCAATCTTGATGAAGTTCTTGTGAAGACTCAAGTTATGCCGAATGCTGTTCTGCCAGCCGGCGTCGTTGGGGTTGTAGAACGAGTAGTTGTCGCTGATCCACTTGTAGATCTGCGCAAGCGTAAGCCGACGCATGGGTGACCGGAGAATCGCCATGCCGATGAGCTGGGCATAGCTGTGGGGTGGTTTCACGCCGTCGTCCTGGATGGGAGGAAACGAGTCGTAGGCGGGGAGCGCGGGCTCGTCCATCTTTGACTTCTTGACAGGTCTCGCGTCTTGGATGGAAGCGGCATCCAGCAACCCTCGCTTCCCATTCGGCTTCTGGTAGTAATTCTCGACAGACAAGTTGATCGTTGGCGGAGCCGGGAAGATCTGTGGGTGAACGTTCTCCTTGCCATAGCTGATGCTCGAATCCATGATTGGCCGCTGCGGGCCAGTCTTAAAATTGGACAGATGAGGCTTCTTTTGCAGCGAGTCGGTCGTCGGGCCCTTGCCCATCGGCGGTGCCATCGATACCATGCTCAACTTGTTGCCATTGGAAGGTTTCAAAGGAGATCGCGGAGACGACGACTTCGTTTTATGCGGTGAATAGCTCGTGTGCGACGCGGAAGGCGGGTTGAGGACGACGTTGGAGCTCGAGCTGCTCAGAGGGCGGCGCGCTGGCTTGGTCATGGCGGGCATGGGGGCGTGGCTCGTCATGGGGGCTCGTCTCTGGAACATGTCGTCCTGGAAGATGTGAACGGTCTCGTTGGCGCCGGGAAAAGGCGTAGATTTGGCCATTGTGGCCAAGCCAAGCACGCGTGGTAGTGCTCGACGCGCAGTGAGTGCGAGATGAAGACGACGATATTCTACCGGTGTGGTCAGCAAGGACTCCAGGCGGGCAGTCAGAAGCCGCATGTAGAGTTCGCGACACCACGGAGGCGCGGGGACGCCTGTCTGCCGGCACCTAATATACGGGACGTGCACGACGTGAAGGGAGGCAGCGAAGACAAAGTCTAATGGGCTTACCGGACGAAGTCTGTAGCTAAATTGGCGGTGGGGCGCGTTGAATGCAGGGCGGCGCTGGTGACGCTTCAGACGGGAGTTGGTTGGGAGCCTCCCTCTGGGTCGCGATGAATACGAGTATGCGACGAGGCGGAAATGGCGGTGGGCGCTACGCGTCGCTGCGTGCGACGAAGGCGAGACTGCGGCGGCGGAGCGGAAAAGCTGGCGGACGAGGCGAGGATAGGCGAGAGCAGGCGCGCGGAGACGAGGTCGAAGGTTTGTTGGAGATGTAAGAGCAGAGTAGGAGGAGGGGGGGAGAAGCGCGATGCGATGGGCTTGGGACGGAAGCGAAGGGAGAGGAGGGTGGGCAGGGCACCGCAGGAATAGCAGATTGATGATTTGCCTTGATCCAGACAAGGGCGGCCAAGTCACAGCGTCGTCGACCTTGCAGCGAAGCCGAGTGGAGCGCCGACCAGGGTGGACCAGAAGCCGCCGGGATTGGATGGGAGGCGTTTGGGCTGACACGAAGAGCAGGGAGCAGGGGGCGTCCGGCCAAGCGTTGGCTTGATCAGTGATGGAGTGCGAGGGCGAGGAGGGCGAGGGCGTGTGCGCTGCGAGACTGCTGGAGCTGCGGCTTCTGGAGTGCATGCATGGGTGGATGGATATGGATATGGGTGCAGCCTGGCAGTGCCACCCGGTTCCACAGACGGTCCCACTCCTGATCGATGCTCGACGTCCGTCGTTGACGTGACCGACGCTCTTGGGCTCTGCTGGCTCGCGCGTCGAGGGCGGGGTTTCGGAATGGACGACACGGGCTCGACGAATGGACGCCGGGCTTGTCTTTCATGCGTCCACTACTGGTGGTCGTGGCACGGGCAGACGCGCCGACGACGGGCTGTCGACGGTGAGGATGGCGCGATACCGACGATGAGCAGTCGAGTCGAGTCGAGCGAGCGAGCGAGCGAGCGCTTCCTGCGGGATCTCGATATGGCCCCGCCCAGCAGCAGAGGAATGATGCGTGCTCCGTAGCCTGTACAAATAGCAATGGCACCAGAGCTCTGCCGTGTGCCCGCCCTGCTCGAGAGACGGACAATCGTGCGACGACCTCTGGCGGTGGCGTTCTGTTCCGAATATCTCTGCGTCTGCAGCCCGGGCGCGTATGCACGCAAGCTGACCGGCACTCCCCCTGCTCGCACCGCAGCGAATGTGCCGACCGACGACGATAAGCTCTTGGGCGGGATCTCTCCTTGCTCCGTTCCGCGATGGTCGTCGAGATCTCAGACCCTGTCTAACAGCTGTTCTCGGATCCGATGTCGCGCCACAGCGGGGCGGAACAAACACAGCGCAGACAGAAGACGCAAGGGCGACGGGCCGTCGAGCTTGGGATGCCTGCTCGTACGCAAGGTACCCGACGAGCCTTGAGTTGTGATATTAGGCTTTCGTCCCACTGCCCTACGAGTACTCATGTGCTCGTGCTTCGTACGAGTACGCGCCGCCGACAGAGGGAGGAGAGGGGCAGGCGGCAACCGACTGGATGAGAGCAGACGGGGGGGATTCTCGATGGGATGGGGAAAGGGGGCGTGTGCGTGCGGACTGCGCTGGAGGAGGGCGTGGCGGATGGAAATTCTGGTCACTCGCAGCCCAACGCGGCCTCTGAAGTCGGCCTGGGCGAAAGAGGGGAAGTCGCGCCGCGACGCGTCTTTGTTGTTTACATCCAGACGCGTCCCTCGGCCAATCACGGCGCCGCGTCCGCGCTAGCGCCGCGGTCCCACGATGGCCTCTCTGTTTCAGCTGCCTACGAATCTACGGCTTTATCCAGATCTCGCAGATGCGGCTCGCGATGGCGCCAGCCCGACCATGAATCATCGCAGCTGGCGCCGGGCCCTCCGGGCTGCCCGGGCTGTCCCCATCGTCCATTTGCACTGCCAAGGCGCCCGGCAGCTTCCATCGCATCGCCAGCCCTCGAGACGTCCGATTCTGCCCACCGTGACACACGGCCCATTCCAGAGAGAGGCCCTGCCTGGTGCGCCGAGCCCTCGACCGTAGCCGAGCATGGCCGAGGCTGCCAACACTGAATCAAGGCAGCACGCGTTTCCCCTCATTCCTCGCTCTCTCCAGTCGGCAGCGACGCAGCCCCCCACTCCTCTCGTGACATCATGGGCCAGTAATATTCCAACCGGGCCTTTCTCTGGTGCCCCTCGATGCGCCAAAGGCGCCGTCCAAGGCCAGCCAGCCTGGAAGAACCTTGACCCCTACCAACAGCTCCGGTTTTCCCAGCCCAGGGGCCACGCCGTCGGTATCAGAAGGAGACCAAGGGAAGACGGGCGAGATGTCTTCATCATCGCCCTTGTTGGCTCGCCCACATACGAGTACTCGTATCGACCGACAAGCCGCGCTCGCTGAAGAATGCCGAGTCCGGTCCATCCACTCGACTATCCATCCATCCGAGCCTCGTGCGCGTGCGTCTACTCCGCACCTCTCCATGACCCGTCGATGCCCAGCATGAGTCGCATGCTTCAATGCTGGACCTCGCCGCTTTCCATGCATCACGAGCCTTTGCGTGCATCACGAGCTTGTCCTGATCGTCCCACCTTCATCACGCTCGCGAAATCCCAGCCAAGCGCATCTACGAGTACTATCCGGGATCGGCATGCGCCGTACAGCTACCACGAAGAGACAGGGCGGCCTCTAAAGCAAAGAAGCCGGACAAGATTGATCCTCAATGCGCCTGCGGCTCTTGATATCGTGCTTCTGACTCACCATCAGGGATCCGGGGCTTTAGGCCTCGGGGTTTCTCCGTCGACTCCGGTACCATCTCGATCCGTAGACCAGATTCTTCTGCCCGAAGGCCTATATCACCACGCACATATAGGGGAGCACTTTAAAGTTCAAAGACTTAGAAATTAGAAAATCATGCTGCCGGCACGCGAAGCATCGTGTGCCGGCCCAAGTTCCCAGCCATGCTAACCACGAGTACATATCGAAAGGCCTCGCAATTACCCCTCTCCATCTCCAACGTGGCTCTCCCTTGAAGCACGCAATCACGACAGGTATATTACAACACGCGGCCGGCAACGGCTGCCGCGCTCTTGTCCTTGGTCGTCGTCTTCTTAAGCGCTTTGCCCAACTGAATTTCGCCCAAGAACCCAGAAGGCCGTCCACCTGATGGGGCTGGCGCAGGGGCATCACCCGGAGGCGGCGGCGGAGGAGGCGGCGGACCTCCTGCACCTGCCATTGGGGGCGGCGGGGGGATTCCCGTGGTCGGCATCGGAGGCGGAGGCGGAGGAGCTGCGGGTGCTCCGGAGCCAGGCATCGGGGGTGGTGGTGGCGGAGCCGTAGGCGCATCGCTTCCTGGCATAGGAGGAGGTGGCGGAGGAGCAGCTGGAGCATCGGAGCTCGGCACTGGCGGAGGCGGAGGTGAGGCAATAGGAGCCTCATTCACGGGAGCTGGGCTCGCCGATGTTGATTCCTTCCCAGCGGCAGAGAGTGGCCGGGGCGGCGCCATGGTGCCAAACAGGATGGAAGCCAGCTGAGCGGCGTTGCCGCCCCCTGGGCGGTCATCGTCCGAGTCCTCGTCATCGTCGTCCCTGCTCGAGCCCCAGTCTTCCGAGTCGGCGCGCTTTCTGGTGACTGGGCCAGTAGGCACAGGAGGGGCCTTGCTCTCCTGCGTCATGCGATGGAAGGGGTTTGTGGAAGGGTCTGATTGAGGTGGGGGCGGAGGCGGAGGCGGCGCCGCCGGGGCAGCAGAGTCAGTAGACACCGCAGGGGAAGCTGCCTCGGAGGGCTGGGACATCATCTTGAAGTATGGGTTCTTGCTCTCCGTCTCCGATAGCGGCGAAGTGACAACCGCCGGCGGAGGCGGTGACCTCGTAGACACGGCAGGGGGAGGGCTGGGCTTTCGCTCATGCTCCTGGTGGCTAACCTGGCTGCCGCCCAGAGTCGGTGTCGATGCTTGGGGGGTGACCTGTTCAGGGCCCTCTTCGTCTGAAGAGCTGTCGTCGTTCATGGCCTCGAGCTGGCGTTGCAGCTCGAGCTCACGCTGCTTTGCAGCCTCGATTTCAGCGCGTCTCGCCGCCATCTTGGCTTCCTTCTCCTTTGCCTCCGCGAGTGCGGCCTTCTTCCGCTTCTTCTCTTCTTCCTTTCTGAGCTTGCCTTGTTTCACCTGTTCCTCGAGTGCCTTCAGACGTGCCTCGGTTGCCTTCTGCTCCTTTTCGAACTCGTCTTCGGCTTCCTTGGCAGTTTCCCTATCACCACACGTTAGCGGATGTGCAGAAAAGCAACAACTGAGTCTACTCACTCCATCTCTTGCGTCTCGCGCTGCTGTTCCTCATGTTCCTTGGCAAGTCTCGTTTCCTCAGCCGCCCGAGCAGCGTGCTCATCGGACTTTTTGGCGACGTCGCTTTCGGTCCTACCTCCCTTCCTGGTCGGTGGCGGCGGAGGCTTTTTGGTTCCGGCCTGGGGTGATTCGACCGTAGGTGCTGGAGGGGGCACGCCTTGTTCCCCGGCAAGACGAGCCTGGCGCTCAGCCTCTCTGCGGGAATCCTCCTCCTCGGCCTGTCGGAGCTTGGCCGCCCGTTCCGCCCTCTCCCGTTCCGCACGCTGTGCTGCGCTCTCTCCAGGCTTGGACGGCGCCTTGATGCCGAGAGCAGCCAGGCGCTCAGCCATTCGTTGCTCAGCCTGCTGCTTGATGAACGCCGCGCGTTCTTCGGGAGTCTTGTACGACGCGTACGAACCGCCAGCAGCAGGAGGTGTAGCGGTGCGAGACGTCGAGGCCGAGTCCTCAACTTGCGGGCTAGTGACCCTCTCCGGACGCGGCTCTTCAGCCGGGGCCGTCGGTCGGGCACCGCGCTTATCTTGAGCACGTATGCGAGACGCCCGGCTGTCGCGCTGGAGATCAAAGATGAAGTCTCGAACCTCGTCCTCAACGCCAAGGCCGTCTTCCCAGCGCCGTTTTTCGTGCTCGCTGCTGTTGTCCTTGCTGCCCTCCTTCAGGCTGTCCTCGAGGCCTCGAGCAAAGTCGCGAACGCTCTCCTCGACGTCGCGGACCATACTCTCGTTGCCCTCCTTCTCGCTCTTCACCTTGATCGTTTCCTCTTCGAGGCGCTTAGGAGCATCATGATCCTCAGTTCCGACATCGATCTTCTTTCCCGTCAAAGCAGCAGTCCGCTGTTGCATCATGGCCTTGGCTCTGGCCTTGAGTCGATCTGATTCTGTTACGACTCCACCAGGGCCGGTGCCGACGATCGGGGCGCCGCTACCTGGGTGGGCCTTGGCATCCTTGAGGCGGAACAACTCCAGTCTTGCCTCCATAATAGCCTTCTCCGTCTTTCGAACCTGAGAGGCGAGCTCGGGAACCTTGTCTGTGAGGTTCTGGAGCTGGCGTTTCAACGCACGTCTCTCTGCATCAGAATCGCCGCTCGCCAGGGCAGCGTCAGGGTGGGCATCAATGTCGGTTTGCATGCGTCTGATTCGGCGGTAGAGCTCCTCCGCTTCGCGGCGATCGCGTCTGTCCAGAATATCGTCTTCTTCGTAATTCCTTTCGTCAGCAAAGTCCATGGCATCTAGTAGGACCTGCTTCTCCTTGATCTTCTTGCGAAGCTGATCCAGCGTCATATCTTCGTTTGACCCAACTGACGCAGGAGAATCGGATCGAACAGAGCTGTCGCCCATCCTGCGACGAGCGCTGGATCGATACCCAAAGTCTTCGTCCTCGTTGCGGAAGACAGTAGCATCTTTGCGCCCGGTAGTTGCTGCGCCGGCACCTCCCCTGAAGGAGCGGTTCTTCATGTAGCTAACGCCGGTCTTCTGGGGAAGCAGTGCTGCGCCCGTGTTCTTTCGCAAGTCAGACTCTTGGTTCAGCATCGACTTGAGTGTGCCGATGGACTGGCTGAAGCTGCGGGTGGAAGGGGGGACGAGCTCCGGGGGCAACGTGTTGGGCAGGGGATAGCCGTTAAGCTTTCTGTAAATCAAATGCATGGCAACGGCGAATTCGTCCAGGTCGAGGCGACCCTTGTTACCGTTGTCTGCCAGAGTCCAAACCCTTTCCAGGTCAGGCTTCTCGAGACCGCTCTGACCAAAAATCTCGATCGCCTGCTCGCCACCGATGTATCCCTTCCCGAAGCCATCCCAGGCCCTGAACAAAGAGTCATATCGAGACTTCTCTTCCTTGGTAATGGCCCACGGAATGACAGCATTGCCCTGGAGTCCCTGAGTAGTGTACGAGCCCGCCTCGCGGCCTTGCTGCGGCATCATTCTGGCTTGCAGGGCATCGATATTCGGCAGACCCGTGGACGGTGCGTTGACAAGACCCCATTGCCCCGGGCGCCCTGTCGGCTGGGCATTCAAGGGAACAGACATACCGCTAGCAGAGGGTTGGCCAAAACCAGTGGGCATGGGTGGCATCGGGGGTCGCGGGCCTTGGTAGCCAGTTGGCTGGGGGTTCTGCATTCCTGGGAATCCAGTCTGCTGTGGTTGAAGACCTAGCGATGGCCCACCAAATCCGGTCTGCTGCCCTGGAAAGCCCGTCATCTGGGATTGGAGCAGTTGAGAGTCGGATGCTTGGGGCTGGGGTTGCTGGATCGCAGCAGGGGAAGCATTGCTGGCTCCGAAGTTTGGTGCATTGCCCGCGGCGGTCGAGGATGGCCCATCTTCGACGACACTGAAGCCAATGATGTCGACCATGCTCGAAACTTCGTTCCTGATGCTTTCAGGCAGAATGTTTGGCAAAGTCTTGCCGGTAAGCTTCAGATTGCAAAGGTACATGGCAAGGGCAAATTCGGGGAAGTAGAGCTGGCCGGCCCGCGTAGTATCAGCCAGAGTCCTGCGTGATTTAGTCAGCTACCGGCCAGGTTGGCAGAGATATGCTTCAATTGTTCTCACCAGATATGGGACAAGGAGTCGCCATCCAGTCGCGACCGCATCAGCAGGTCCCGCGCCTTGTCTCCAGACATTGTCGTCGAGTTGTCTCCAACAGCCGACTTGAACAATGTTTCAAACTTGGCCTGGTCCTGCGCCGTGATGAACGACAGCCTGATATTGGGGATCTTGTTTGACTTTTTCTTCTCGGCCGAGCGCTCCTGGGGCCTGGCCGCGCCTCCGGCGTGGAACGACGCCGCCATCTCGGTGAACCCAGTCGCCTGCGGCTTCATCGGAGCAGGCGGCTGCGTGGGCCCCGAGGGCTGCTGCGGCGAGGACGAGAACCCGCTCGACTGGGGAGGCTGCAGCCCTGGCTGCTGCTGCTGCTGCTGGAACTGCTGCTGGAACTGCGGCGGGATCGAGGGCGTCGGCGGGGCTCCGGTCTGGAAGCTCTGCTGGGGCTGGGCCTGTCCCGGATACCCCGTGTACTGCTGCTGGAGCGGTTGAGAAGGCTGCGGCATCCCCGCGAGCCGGGCTTGCATCGGGTAGCCGGTGAACTGTTGCTGCAGCGGCTGCTGCCCAAATCCCGTCGGCTGCGGCG
The DNA here is from genome assembly GCA_024340025.1 of Tolypocladium tundrense. NCBI lineage: Eukaryota > Fungi > Ascomycota > Sordariomycetes > Hypocreales > Ophiocordycipitaceae > Tolypocladium > Tolypocladium tundrense. The sequence continues at coordinate 45,712 of JALHBX010000636.1, read as the reverse complement.
CAAAGGGACCGGGCTGCTGTCCCGGCTGCTGCTGGCCCGCCCCTAAGTTATTGTTAAACGGCGCTCCGCCATACTGCTGGCCGCCCGGGCGCTGGCTGTTGCCTCCCAAGAAGGCATTCGAGCTGGAATACATGGCCGTGGCGCCTCGCCGGGACAGACAACGTGTATGTTACAGCTCGGACGCTGTGGTGCCCCCGCTGGGGACCGATGTAGTCGGGAGAAGCGCCCCGAAGCTCCGCGATAGGGAGTCCCGTCTGCTGGAGATGGAGAGTCGAGTATTTGCGAAGAAGCAAAACGCTGCAATTGAGCGATGTGCGTAAAAGCAGGCGGGGGGCAGCGACCGGCGGCGGTGGTAGGTAGGTGGTTGATGAGGGTAATGACGAAGCTTCCGTAGCTTCTCGGAGGTGATGAACGGATGCCTCACTGGAACAAGGCGGCTGGGCTGTGTTGGCCCAACACTGTGCTTGCGGTGGCCAAATTGCGCGGCTTGTTAGTGACAGGCTAGAGGAGCAACCCCCTGGGCCCACCCGCTGTGGCTTTGCTAAGGAACATGCGCTTATGCGGTTCGACAGTGACCTCGCATACATGCATAGGTACTTCGAGCTACTACGAGTTACGGAGTACACGCACCTGCATGGCACGTTGACTCCAGTGCTGGAACAGGACGAGGACGCCATGAGATGACCACATCTCACGGAGGCGCAGTGCATCACTCTCGTGTACAGTAACAGACATAAATCATTCTTTAACTAGAGATAAAAAGGGGTATCGAGCCAGAGCAATCGTTCCCGCACGTCCTGCGAACGCCTACCTATTCAACCATGGTCCCTCTCCAACTCCAAGCAAAAGCAAATGATATATCAAGATGCAAGTGATCCCCATCCGCCTTCAAGGCGACTCTTCATCCTCCCCGTCTCCGTTCCCGCCATCTTCCTCGTCGATGCGGGCAGAGGCGCTGCCCCAATACCGTCGATACTTCTTCATCTGCAACCCAGCATCGGTATCATGCCCGTCTGAATAAGTGTAGTTGCCATCTCGCGACTCGCCAAAGACCGCGAGTGCTTGCTGGACATCAGCCATGCTGAAGCCCCCATCTGTTGGGCTGTCCATCTCATGAGGGCTCGGGATGCCTCCAGTGCTCCCGCCGTCCGTGGATGGGCTGGTGGCAACATCACTCGAAACGGTGGAGATGGGCCGCATGATCCCCTCGGAGACAGCTAGCGTTGCAATTCCGGAAATGGGCCGTCGCTGGGGAGAAGCAGAGCCAGGAGAGCCCTTAGCTCTTCGGGACTCGAACTCCCTAAGTGCGAGTCCTCCAAATGCTGTCGGGAAGACGCTCTCCGCATCGCCATCCTTGCGGTCTGCCTGGGAGGCATCATCATCAAGTTCCTCCTTTTCCTGGAAGATCTCCTGGTTTCTTCCCAGGATGCGTTCCAGGTCCGCCACTGCGGAGTCCCACTCGTCCTTTAGCTGCTGGATCAGCGGTTTCCCAGGGCCACCTTGAACCTTTTCGTGCCTGAACCTGGAGATGACAGACGCACGGCGCATGGGCACAGATGGGCCGGCAGTCTGCATGGACTTTCGGATTGTGCGAGACAGCTCGTTATCCGAAAAGGCTGAAAAGTACCGAATCGTCGAGTTGTCCTCGAGGTGCTTGATGAGGTGCCGGAAGTTGGACAGGTTGAAATCATTGCCTTCGCAGTCGAGCGTATGAAGCGTCTTGTTGCCCGAGATGGCTTCGGCAAGGTCTCCAATGTTGATATTGAGCATCTGGCTCCGCACCCGAAGATGCTCGATGCGCGTGTTCGACCGAATGCCGCTCAGGGCCTTGGAGAACTCCCTGCCGAGCCGACCCTCGTCGAGCTTAGAGTCGTAGCCCGAGATGTCCAGGAAGCGGACGGTGTTGTTCTTGGAGAAGAACTCTGCAATGGCCTGGCAGGCAGCGCTGCTTGCTACGTCTGGAGTAGCCGTGCCGGCAAGGCTCAGGCACTCAATCGTCTTGTTGACGGTCAAGGCTCGCAGGAGCTTGATGTAGTTGGCCTCGAGGGCAAACTCGACCATCGGCAAGAACAGGCTCCAAGGGCCATAGCCACAAGATATAGCTCCACAGAGGTCATCGATGTCTTCGTCAAGTCGATTAGCAGTCAGGTGGACGGTCAGCCGTCTTGCCTGACCCATTCCACGGAATAGGCGAGAAATCTGCCTTCCCGTAAGACCGCACTTGTTGAGCCGTATAAGATGAAGACCGCGTGACCTCTCCGTGCCCAGGTATGCTGCCAGCACATCGACCGTGGCATCATTGAGCTGCCCAATTGTTAGCCAGCGTTCAGGCTTGCCAGACATGGTCTCACATACCGCAATACCAGAAAGGTCAATTTCCTGCAGCGCCCAACTGCCGATTGCTTCCTCGTCGAAGAGCGACTCATCGCACGTAATACGCGTATTTCCACCGATGTTGAGCTTTGTGATGCGTCTCAGGCGCCTCAGCGCATTCTGTATGATGTCGAACCTGACGATGCCCTGGTTGTCCGAGGTGTCAAGGCACTCCAACGAATGAGTCTGGCCCGCCAGCCCCGTCCACAGCTTGGACAGACCGGCGTCACCGAGAGCGCACTTTGCAAAATGAATCTTTTTAAAATTCACGTGATCGAGCACCAGAATGTTGGCTGGGACACATGTCAGCAGTCCGTTTCTTCACCCAAGCTTTCGGCAAGTCCACGTACCGAGTTCATCCACGTCGTGAGGGGCCACCGGGTTGCCTGACATGGAGATGCTGTGGCACACGCACATTTGCTCTCTCCAGAGCATCAGCATGGGGCGCAGCATCTCTGAACTCATCTTCCGCAGGCTTCCGTAGTCGCACTGCAATCGACTCTGTCGCTGGCTCGAGCTCTGCAGCCCGAGGACGTTTGTCATGTCGATGCTCCGAATGGACTCGGACGCAAACATCAAGGCATGAACTTCCTGCTCAAGGATGGGCGCTTGAAGAAGAATTTCGTAATGGTCCTCGGAAATATTGAACGCTGTTTCACATCAGTAGCTGATTCCAAAGAAAAGGCACAGATGGGGGTGGGTGAGTACTGACAGCTTAGAGATCTATATGCCACGGCGTCCCCGTACTGGGAATAGTCGTTCTTGCCCGTGAGTGGCGACAGGTCGACGTCGCGAAACGATATTGCCTTGAAGAAGCTATTGTATCGAAGCGCTCGGAAGACGGCAAGAAGCTGCAGGGACGAGTACATGGCGCCGGAGGGCGGAAGCAGTCGAAAAGCCGGCTGCGGTGGAGTGTTCCACTCAATCTTCCACCTTGGTACTTGAACATGGTAGGCGGCGCAGTATGCCTGGAGGCTCTTCTCGAGGCCGCCCAGGTCATTGCCAGAAGTCAGCTGAAGAGGCGGGGGGAGCCCCTTGACCTCGAAGATGAGCTGCTGGAAGTACTGCGGCCACATGGGCTTCAGGTTACGGTCCGCCTTGGTCAGGGCCTCAATGATGCGCCGATACTGGACGCTGGCAAGGTCCAGTCGGGTCTCACGTCCAAAGGGCGACCTGGAAGCGTTAGTTGGAGCTTGCACCTGGGCGCGGCTGAGAAGGCGATGGCTTACCGGAAACACATTATGAATCTCTGCTCATGCGATGCCACCGACGCCTTGAAACGAGTAAGCGTCACCGTCCCATAGGAGACGGCCTTGACGCGCAAGTCGCCTGGGAGGGTAGCATGGTCGGCCTTGAGGACTTCGATGAGGTGGCACATGCATGGCCCGATGACGAAGTAGAACGAGGACGAGTCGGTGCTGTCATGCGCTTCGTCGGCGGCCGACGCCTTCTGGGCCTGTCCAAACACACGCCTCGCAACGGGGAAGATGAGGTTTTGCGACGCTGCTCCGTCCATCAGACCCTCTGTGGCCCGCACGATATGGTTGATCCGGGTCTTGAGGTTCTCGGGTATGAGAGAGGTCCCGGGGCTCTTCCTAAACTTTGCTCTACACGCGCGGTGGATCGATGCCAGCCAGTCGTCTCTCTCCTTGGGAAGCGCAAATTGCAGGTGCGCTTTGCAGTATCCGAGGCGCGGCCAGTGCGAGAACCACCATATCTCGATGCCAGCCCGGTGGTTGGTGCCGTCCTCGTTGAAGGCTGCGACGATGGAGCGCAGGGGAATGTCCAGCCGCACGTCGCCCGAGGGAACCTTGCCAGAGGCGTGAAGGTGGAACGGCGCTGCGTCTCGGGCACGGGCTCCGGCTTGGTTGAGCTGCGAGAAAGCGCTTCTAGCCGCGTCACTGCTGGCAAACTTGACCAGGCACTGGTCCGAGAGCACGAGATACTCGGAGCGCGCTTTGAGGAGGGAGATGTCCGCCTTGAGCGGGCCGTACTGAATCACATCCATCGAGGAGTACGGCCGCGGCCCCTCGCTGGGGCTGCCAGGAGAGTCGGAGGGTGAGCCGTGGGCGGCGGCGGCCGAGTCCTTGGAAACTCGGCGTTGTAGGCGTCCGATCATGGAGTTGGACCCCGAGGTTGACGAAGTCTTCTGCAGCCGCCTCGTAGACGACGAGCTCCTGACCGAGGCCGCGGCGATCGAGTCCAGGGATGAGCTGCTCAACGACCGCAGCGCCCTCGTGAGGACTCGAGGGGCCTTGCCCTCGGCCGACTCGGACAACAGCGGCTTTTCCGACTCGTGCAGATGGCCCTGCGACTGTGCCATGGCCAGACCCGACGAGCCCCTCCACTTCCACTTTTCCACGTTCATGGTGAGTTGGCGTTTCCGGTCTGCTCTGGATATCTTGGTGGAGCAGCCCGCGGTCTTGTCGAGGGAGAGTTAGAAGAACATGGCGATGAGCCGGAAAACGGGTATGCCAGCTGCGGAGAGCGATGACGAGGGCCGAGAGAGAGGGCCGACAGCACGATGGCCCGGACAGGGAAAACGACCCGAGGTAGCGGCGTGGGATGCTGTTGACGCAGATGTCTCAGCCACAGTCCGTGTCTGGGATTTGGCGAGCGGCAGTAAAGTCAAGCTTCCAAGGTGAGACGTCTCCGCAACCGTCACTCTGGAGACGACCAAGAGCGGCAGGAATCCGACCTGGGCTTTCCGAGGACGGCAGACGATCGACAGCCTGCTATCGCCGCAGCGGCGAAGGCTGCAGCCGCGGAAGGGTAGCGGTCTACGTGAGGAGACTTTGGCAGAGGAACACTGCAGATATTTCCCACAGTCACAGCCGGCGGTGAATCAAGTCAACACGAAGATGGAACACGCGAATGTCCAGGCGAGGGCGTCGTGGCGTGGGGCCAAGACTCGGACACGGCGAGGGCAGGCAGCTTGTCGCGATGGGTGCTGTGTGTCGGGGAGGGAAGCTGGGGGGCCGAGGGAGCCGAGAATTGAGAGAAGAGGCGCCTTACGCATTCATCAAAGAGCGAGAGGCACGCCGAGTTTTGGGTTTCGGGTTTCTGGGGAAGCCAGGCCTGCGTTCCAGCCGGCAGCCCAATCCGGCCAGCGGCACGACAGCTGTCCAAGGCGAGGGCGAGAAGGGGCCAACAAAGGGCGCCGGGGCGGGCCAGTGAACACACGGCTGTCAAAGGGCTGCTTGCAACGCGGGCGGGAGAATGGGACCGGACCGAGGGGACAAAGGGAAAGAAAGGCAGCAAGCTATCATGGCAAAGAGGAAGAATGCGGTCCACGGTCGTCGAGGCTCGACGGGCTGGGGTAGCTATTAAAGGCAGCCGCTCACACTGCTTCGTATGTACGCACCCAAAGCCCCAGGGCGCCTCCACCCGGACAGGGACAGGGGTGGGACAGCAGCGCAGTGCTCCAGCGCTCCACGGGCAGCTCGACAGGGGGGATCGAGGACAGCGGCATATCGGAACCAGTGGGATGGGATGGCGAGAACGTTCAGTGCTAGCCGGGCCGCGCTGGCTGGAGGTTGCTGGACGAGGGCAGCCAAAGCCAATTGAGCCGTTCGACGGACGCCAGCCTGCTGCACACAAACACGGACGATGGGCGAGGAGAGGAGAGGAGCAGGCAGAGCCGCAGAGGCCGTCTGCCATCAGCCCATGGCCCGCGGCATCGTCATCGCCCTCCATCCTGTTTGGGCGCACCCGCCAAGCGACCAATCGCCAGGCTGGCCACTGGTGGTTTTCAGCCTGGGCAGGCACTGCAGCCCCCCCAGGCCGAGAGTCTGAAACGAGCCTGGGCCAACCAGGCCAATCAAGCCCGCCGTCGTGGGCAGCAGAGGGCCTGAGGCCGCGATGCGTGACGTGCGGCGCGAGACGCTTGGCCTCTGCCCTGGGTTGATGAGTCGTGCCAGGCTGTTGCGCGTTTGGACCCTGAACTCTGCGCCGGCCGTTCGTGAATTGCGAAACGGCGACGACGATGACGTTGCCAACGGGCCTGGCTTTTCCAGCGGTGCTACTGTACGCGTGCCAAGCCGACGACGCCGCCGGGTTAACTCTGATGGGCCAACCCGCGCGCTCTTCATCCTCCTCGCTTGAAATAGAAGCCCGCCGTCGTACTCGGCGCATAGTCGTCTTCGTCTTGGCACCAGCGTGGCTCGGCGCATGTTGGCTGGATCCATGGATCCCCTTCTTGACATCACTCTAATGCTGCGGGAGATTCGGGGGCGCAGGCGCGCTTGGTGACAGCGTATCGTCCTAGCGCCCGACCAGAAGCCACGAGCCCTACCTTATACGAGCCAAGGCCTCGCAATCCTAAACCCTCACCCCAGATACGAGCGCGCAGGTGCCGCTGCAGTGGGAGGCACGCGCTGGCCAGCGAGGCGGCGATGCCGCATGGTTGGCGCGGCTGTCCCGGCCGTCCCCCCGGACCAGACCAGCATGAATGCGACGCGGGTGATCTGAGGCCCGTTCCAATCGACGCTGCATCCGTCGATGGCGGCGGCCCCAGATGCGCAAGCTCGCACGATGACGTCTTGCGCTCGGAACATCCGTTGCGCCGCCATCCCGACAGCATGGATGGATGCATCGTGCATGCCCAGCGTCTTCATCAGCGAGGACGCCGGGCCAGGGAACGGGCGCCCTGTGGCCATTGCCTTCCGGCGTGCGCCAGCAGCCAGGGCAGGGCCTGGAATCGCCGTCGCCGAGTTGAGCCGAGGATGGCCCAGATCAAGGCATACGTTGCATGGCATTTGCCTCGCGACGAGAGCATTCGGCCCTCCGAGCTCGACGGAGCTACGAGTTTTACGAGTTTTATTTTTTCTTGTTTGCTTTTTTTTTCTATTAATTTATTTCTTATTTTCCCCAAGACGACGCTGTTCCTCTTGTCCCCTGAATACCCTGAATACGCACCTGACACCAACCCGGCAGGCGCTCTGTCTGCTCCGTTCCGCCTCCGGGTCCGTTCCGAAGCAGCCCCGAATATAACCCGCCAGCCGCCAACGTTATCGCGTGGTGGTGGGGATCGCGGGAGAAACATCCATCTCCTCAACAGAGTCAGCAGCCTCAACCACCGAGACGCCGTCCGTTCGCCCGCACCCGCAGCAATGGCCGCCAACATCCAGGACTCGTGGCTGTCGCGCCACTACATCGACTACGTCTACATCCCCGGCGCCCTGCTCGTCTTCGGCACCTTCATCGTCAAGCGGGACTGGGTGCCGTACTCGGTCCTGCTCGCGCTGACCCTCGGCGCCTACAACTTCTGGAACTTCCGTGAGTGCATGCCCATCGGCTCGGCTGGTTCCAGCGAGCGACGCCGGCTACGGGGCGGTCGATTGACTTGTGCGCGCGCGATGCAGAGATTAAAAAGGTCCTCAAGCCCGACGTCTTCCAGGAGTTTGAGCTCCAGGAGAAGACGGTCATCTCCCACAACGTCGCCATGTGAGTCTGCCAGCACCCTGTCGCTCCGCGGCGCCGACGGGGACGCCATCTGACACTCCTCCCTCAGCTACCGCTTCAAGCTCCCGTCCTCGCAGTCCATCCTCGGCCTCCCCATCGGCCAGCACATCTCCATCGGCGCGCCCCTCGCCCAGCCCGACGGCAGCACCAAGGAGATCGTACGATCCTACACCCCCATCTCCGGCGACCACCAGCCCGGCTACTTCGACCTCCTCATCAAGTCCTACCCCCAGGGCAACATCTCCAGGCACATGGCCTCCCTCGTCGTCGGCCAGACCATCCGCGTCCGCGGCCCCAAGGGCGCCTTCGTCTACACCCCCAACATGGTGCGCCACTTTGGCATGATCGCTGGCGGCACCGGCATCACCCCGATGCTGCAGATCATCCGCGCCATTGTCCGCGGCCGCGCCGCCGGCGACCGCACCGAGGTCGACCTCATCTTCGCCAACGTCACCCCCCAGGACATCCTGCTCCGCGAGGACCTCGATGCCCTGGCCAAGGAGGACAGCGGCATCCGCGTGCACTACGTCCTGGATAAGCCACCCGAGGGCTGGGCCGGCGGCGTCGGCTATGTTACTGCTGACATGATCACCGTACGACCGACATCCAAACTCCTGACGCCTCGTTCTTCTCAACTGACAATCTGCTAGAAATGGTTCCCCAAGCCCGCCGACGACGTCAAGGTCCTGCTCTGTGGTCCCCCCCCCATGGTTAGTGGCCTGAAGAAGGCCGCAGAGAGCCTGGGCTATAAGAAGGCCCGCCCCGTCAGCAAGCTCGAGGACCAGGTCTTCGCTTTCTAATTATCCCCCGCCGTTCAACAGTCTTTGTACGCCAACGAGTGCGCTGGCACGGAGCATGGCCACCACTCCTGTTGTCATAGAGCATCCCTTTGCCTAGCGGGATTTCAGGGAGAGACGGGAGCATAATAGACGAGAGGTGTATGTGCGGCTTGCCTGGCGATGTGCAGCGTGGGAGGCGGGTTGGGGGGTTGCATCGTCCGAGCTCATCGGTATCAACAAGTCCGCTTTCAACGGCGCTCGTGTCCTGAGACGGCTCTGGATCCTCTATATATATACGTGGATAGGCAAGCTTGCATTGGCAAATATCAAAATGTAATGTCGACGTTGCCTCCGGTGTCAAACGATAATCGCTGTCCATTCCCCATCCTGTTGTGCCTGTCTTGTCTTGCCATTCTACCTAAACCATACTATACAAATGGACCCTGAGGACCTCGAAAGATGGCATCCGTTCGAGTGCGCGTCTCCTAGTCAAGGAATTACTCGTCGTCCTCCTCGCCCGCATCTGGCAGGCTGTCGTCTGCTGCCGCCGCAGGGCTGGCCTCGTCCCCATCTTCTGCCGGGTTGGGCTTCCCGGACCCGGCTGCTTCTTCCTCTTCTTCCTCTTCCTCTTCTTCGTCGTCACTCTCCAACACCCGTCCCCGTCGTGCTCTCTTGTGCAGCTGTCGAGGAGCAGCATCTGCGTCATCCTCGTCCCCGCCCTCGTCATCCCCCTGGTCCTCGTCGTCAACGTCCATCTTGTCTCCTGCGCCCTCGTTCTCATCCTCAACTTCCGAATGAGGCGACTCGTTTCTCTGAATGTTCTTCTCGGCTCGTTCCAGGGCGTCATCGTCATCGTCCTCATCACTGTCCACCACGATTTCGGCTGACTTGTACTTGGACGACTCCTTCTTGGTGAGGCGGCGTCGCTTCTTGGTGTGCGTCTCTCCCTGGGAGTCGTCATCGCCATCGTCGCGCTCGCCCTTCTTCTTCTTCTTTGACGCCTTCTTCGCCTTGCCATCGCCGGTCGCGTGTGAGGCAGGCTTACGCTTGCGTTTCACCTTCTCACCCGTCTCCTCGTCCATCGTCAACTCAGCGTCCAAGCGAGCACGCTCCTCCTCGGCCCGTTGCTCCGCCATCCGCTTGTCCTTTGCGGCAATCTCCTCTCTTTTTTTCTTGATCTTTTCTTGTCGCTCGCGCTCCTTGGCCAACACTTCTTCGCGCTCAGCCTCGCGGCGTTTCATCTCGGCTTCCCGCTGCTCTCGGGCGGCCTGGATCTTCTCCTTGTTCTTCTCCTCCCACTCCTTTTGCTTTCCAATGGCTCTCTCAAGTTGCTTGCGGAGCGTGTTGCGTGCCATGTTAGCACGCTGCTCCACGTCATGCTTGGGGTAGGGAGTCTGGGGAAGGGCGGCGATCTTATCGAGCGACTCGATCGCTGCCTCAAGTCCTTCTGCAGCCTTTTCGAGCTGCTCTGAGCTTCGCCTGTTCTCCGGTAGACCTTGGATGGTGGTGACCAGTTGAATCTGCACAAAGGCTACATTGAACTTGTAGTGCACCTGGTCCGGGGCGACCTCCAGAGCCTGAGCATTATTGTCAGCAAATCTGCACATCGCAGACGCACGGGGTGAGACCTACCTTCTCGGCACACTCCAAGGCCTTGGCATAGGCGTCTATGTCGCGCTCTGTACGCCCTCTGTTCAACCAGGTTCGCCCCAGACAGGATAAAATGGCCGGGTCGTTGGCCTTGCCGTCCTTGGAGAGCGCAACCTCGTAATGCTCGATCGCCTTCGCGTATTGCTTCAGCTCGGAGTATATGTGACCCAGGTTGACGAACAGATGGGAGTCATTGATCGTTTCCCGAACCTGGTTGAAGATGGGCAGGGCTGCCTTGTAGTCCTTCTTGTCCTCGACTAAGGCAATGGCAATGCCCTGCGCCGCGTAGGCATTTTTCGGATCCAGGGACAGCGCCTTCTCGAAGAACTCGACGGCTTTGCAGTATATCGCGCTCCGCTTCTGCTTCTCTTGGTCCGTCTCTCGTCGCATTTCCCTTGCCTGCAGGAGGTAGAGATTCCCCATGCCAACCAGGGCATATCTGTCATGCTTGTCGTAGTTTTGCAGCGTGTGCTTGTAGTGGCGGAACTCGTGATCCTCGCCGATATTGGCAGGTCGTTTCCTGGAGTGAACCTTGCCGAGATACCAGCCGTACAGAGCCCGGACTTCCAGATCGCTCGTGTTTTCCTGGTATAGCTTGGCGACAGCATCGGGGCCCTCCTTGTTCGGATTCTTCCTCAGCTTAATGTACGCGAGTCTCGTGCGGGCATCAGTATAATCGTCATGCCGAGCAAGCAAGCCCTCGTACACCTCCACGGCCTTGTCGGTCAAACCTCTGGCCTCGTAGCTTCGTCCCAGGTTGAAGCTGATGGTGGACACAAGCGCATCCGTATCCATCTCTGGGTCCTTCTCGCCAATCCTCATGCACGCGCCCAACGCGGCCTCGAACATGTCGCTGGCCAGTTCGTGCTTTTCGGCTTGAGAGTGAAAGCAACCGGTATTGTTCAGAAGCTGCGGTGGAAGAAGCTTTCTTATCGCCGCCTGAGCCTCGGCTTCGTCGGCTGTATCCTTGGGCCGTTCCGAGGGAGGAATCTGGTCCAACTCAAGCTGCTCCACCTGCTGCAGACACTGCAGGGCCTTTTCCGGATTATCGGTCTCGTACAGGCGAGCCAAATTCAGCAGGACGGAGGAGTCGGGAGCAAGGGCCTTCTTCGGATCCTTCCAAGCACTGCGAACTCCTTCCAGCAGAGCAATAGCCTTCTTCATTTCAGAAGACTTGTCCTCCTTGCTATCACTCTTCTGGCTGGCGAAGATTTCTTCAGCGTATAGAGTTCCTAGGAGAATCATGGCCTCGTGATTCTTGGACTGCTGAATCATCTTCTCAAGCCGCAGTTTAGCTTCACCAAGGTCATTCTTCATGACAGACAGCTGGGCCACACCGAACTTGGCGGGCAGGTATCCGGTATCCGCTCCTCCACGCGCGTCATCGGCACGGCGATAGTAGTCGCTAGCTTTCTCGGTGTCGCCGTTGTAGTGCGCCTTTCTTGCGAGTAGATACCAGCCATCACTGGCGATGGCGTTGACGTCCGTGTACTGGATTGCCTTGTGGGCCAGCTTTTCTGCGTTGTCCCAAGCCTTGCGCGAGAGAAAGTAGCTGGAGAAGGTGGAGCAGGTGAGGGGGAGTTCCTTGTCGAGCTTGAAAGACTTTTGAGTGTACTCGGTCATGGCCCTCTTGTAAAGCGTCAGGAAGTCGTCGCTGTTGACAGGTACATGGCCGCTAGCGTCGAGATAGAAGAGGCCCAAGAGGATGTTGGCCACTGTCGAGTCTGGGTTGATCTCCAGGGATCGCTCCCAGGCAGCCTTGGCATCCTGCTTAAATCCCAGCTGCCAAAAGCAACAGCCGATGCCGATCCGCGGGTCTGGATCGACCAGATCGGGCATTTTCTGAAGCACATCCTGGTATGCAGTCAGAGCATCCGGATACTTGTGCATGGAGAAGAAGGCTCGAGCCTTGCCCATGAGGGCCAGCATGTTCTTCCCTTGTGAGACTCGGAGCGCGTCGTCGAAAGACTTGACGGCCGTCTTGAGGAGTTCGTGCTTTTCCGTTCCGATGCCGCCTGCGGTCTTGGCCGGCGCTTGCAGGGAGGCTCTCAAGAGAAGCAAGACTCCTCGCGCGAGAAATATGGGCGGGAACGACGGGTTGAGTCGCGCAGCGTCGTTGAGCGAGGATGTGGCCAGCTGGAGGTAGTACTCTTTCGTCTTGGCTTCGGACACCCGTATGCCCTCTGGCGCAACTCGAGGCGCTTCTCTGCTCTTCCACAGATACATCCAGCACAAGCAGCATATCATGCTCACTTTGTCGCGCGGGTTGCTGCTGTTGCTGATGGAGCTGCTCCCTCGAAGGAGCATCTCGATGGCATGGTCGATCTTGCGCTGCTTGGCGTACGCAAGGGCAACAGTCATCCAATACGTCTTGGCCGCATGTTCGTTTTCAAAAAGTGTACAGAGCTCCGTAGGGTCGTCCAAGAGGTCTTCGAGGTCGATCTCGACAGCCTCGTCCTCTTGGTCGCCTTGTACGGGGATGTCGATGGCGGACGGGATGTCGGAGAAGCGGGTGCTGACGGGCGCAGCGACCTTATCACCGTTCGTGACCCCATTTGCCGTTCCGTTGGCGGTTCCGTTCGTGACGGTCGCCATGGCTGGCTAGGAGCGACTCGAGACTCGGGACGGAGGATGATGGACGGGAGAAGGGGAGGAGACGCGTGTCGGAGCAGCTATCGGTGCGTCTCGGCAGAGAGTGACGAGGAGGTCATCGGCCGGTTTAGCTGTCGGGAGTCATAACCGGTGGGCGGCAGCTGAGGTCAGGATGATCGATGGTCGAAGGAGGAAGAAGAGCAGGCCATTGATCGCAGCTTCACGCGCGATGCCAATGCGACTGTGTTGGAAATTCATGGTCCTTGCGAAAGAATCATGGTGGTCCGTGCACGGCATCCCCACCCACCCCCGTTGGGCCATTGGTGCCATTCGTTTCGCCTGTTCAGCCTCCTTCCAACCGCTGCCAGCATCGCCTCCCATCCATCAACTCCTATTCATATTATAACCTCGTCGCTGCGATTGTTGAACCATCCACGGTCCATTATGACAACGATGGCATCAGGCACTGCACCCTCTTCATTGAATTTGCATCATGACCACCTTAGGGTCGAGCCTGCATTGGCTCACACATCCAGGAAGTTCTGGCCGGCCAGAGTGCTATTGCTCCAAGAGACGGAAAACCAACATTGAATGTGGGCACTTCTTTCTATGCCCTCAGAGACTGGTTTATACCGCTATCATCATTGCTATGGGTTTCATGTGCGGTGAATCAGACAGCTCTTGTGCACGTGCAGAGCCAGCCGTCGAGCGATGGGCCGACCCAGTTGCCGGGTGACAACACTTCGTCACTCTGCCACCAGACCTCGTGCATGTATTTTGCTGTAGGGCCTCACAAGTTTCCTTGTCTTCACGCTGTGCTTTCTGAAATCCTGCCCCCTTTCCATATACTCAATCCCCGTCGTCGGCTCGCTCGCGCCTTGCCTCACCGATCGTCCACCGCTCCGCAGACGCGTGTGTCGGCAGCCAACATGGCGGCATTGGATTACAGCGTTCTCCCAGGTTTCACACGAAACGCCTGGGAGTCGATGCCCATCCGTCGGGGGCTCGGCCGTTGCCTTGGATGGCACTGCCTCACCGCGGCAGAGAAATCCGGCATCATACTCAGCATCGTCGTCGTGTCAGGCGTGTTGCTGCTGGCCTACATGTACTACTTGGGCAGGGCGATGATAACTCGACGAGAACGCACCTCGGTCCGGCTTCCTGGAGGCAGACGTGTCGAGGCCCGTCGCGTTCAACCACCCAATACTGCCATTGCGCCGCTTCCCATTGTGCAGCACTGGCCCGGTTACCCAGCTCAGGTCTTCTATCAGCCTGCTATATTCAGTGTCGATGAGGCGCATCGCGCAAGGGCGCGGCCATACATCCGCCCATACCATCAACACACGCCGCCAGCGACAATGTATCCCCTACCGCCGATTCAGCACTATCCCGTGCCAATAACTCAACACTCTCCCACGGGGCCTGTTCAACAGCAATACGGTCACTGGGAAGCCCCCCTTTCGGGGGCAGCACGGTCTGAAAGCAGTATACAGACGCCTCAGGCGTCGCTAAGTTCGCCTCCCGGGAGCCTCAGGCGTCCCAGGCAGCCAACCTTGCTCCAACGCTTGGGTCGGGCATTTCGAATTCCCGTCGGCAGAGCCTCAACAATTGCCAGCACGTCTGTCCCCGGAACGCCTAGTCGCACTGTATCCCGCGAGAGTGCGAACAGAAGACGGACTGCCCGTCGAGATGGGGGAACGGTGGGAACAGACGGTGAGGCGGGCAATGATGAAGAGGGTCGCCAACACCAATCACCTAGAGGAAGAAGGGGGGGCTCTGTTGCTGCAGAGGAAGACGAGACACGTTCTCTGCAAACCAACGTCGCAACAGTTCACAGCGACGACTTTCAGATCGTGAACCCGCCGTCACCACTTCTCCAGCAGCTAGGTTGATAAGACCCAACTCCCCAACATCAACAATATGCTGATGTCTCAACGCTTGATAGAGCCGGAGGACGACAGCGATGTGGACATGGCCGAACTGTGTGTCAGCCACTGGATTCCTTCAGAATCATCCGTTCAGAAAGGAGAGCGGCCTCCAGGTCGGCGTCGCGAAGCGGTCCACGACGTTGTCAGGCCAAAGCCGCGAAGCCAGGAGGAGAGTCGACCAAGTCGAGAGGCACTGAGGCTAGGAGGTCTTATGGCAGGTGAATAGTGGCGGGTCGATACCCGTCTCTGTATAATGAGCATAAAGACACAAGGGAGGGCTTGGAATTGTTTCGCGCATAGAGAAGCAGAAGTGAGTGACTCTCGGTGCCTATACGCTCTTCCATCCTTTCATTATCCAATGCAGGAAGAGATTTCCTGGTAGGAAATCCCGTTTCCACTCCGTCGTGCAAGTACAACTATATTCGCACAATATACAAAAGATGAGCATTGGAGCCCTGGTGCCACATGTACTACCTATACAACGGCGGAGGCCAAATTCCAGATAATCCAGATAACTAACTTCCCAGTGACCGTAATAGCGTGGGACCTAGACAATGGAACGGGCGGTGGGTAGGTACCTGGTATGTACAAGTAGTCCGTAACAGCCTTTAATGATGTTCCAAGGGGCTGCTTGGGTGAGCAGCGGCCTACACTTGTCGCTAGAGGGCAGCGGGCTGAAGCAGGAGGGGTGAGGCGTGTGGTCCGTGCACCCAGTATCGTCATCATCTCAGCTCCCCCTGCCTGCCTACTGTATTCCAGATCCGGAGCTTACAACCGCCACCACCACCACCATCAGTAGCGGCACTCGTACTCGTGGTACGTACGACGACTCCGGGCCACGTCCGTCTCCATCCTGCATGCCCCCCGGGAATCCGCTTCACGATCCATCCCGCCTGCTTTTGTTGCTTTGTCAGATACTGGCAACGGGCCCCGAGGCAGCGCGCGCAACTTGACCTCGCCCAGCTCGGCTTCGCACCGCGGCACTGCGCCATTACCCTATCCGCCTCCCCCGCGACAGCCGGCAACGGGCATCTCCAACCAACACATCGCAGCTCACGGCCTCGCACATCGCCTGCCGCCTCTCCAGCGCAACGCGCCAGCTCTTTGATTCGAGCCGCGCGATCTCGTCGGCCTCATCGATCCGCCAGCGCACTCCGTCCACGAATCGGGCACCATGTGGAACGACGAGGACAACAATCCCTACGGGACCAGCTTTGACCGCCGTGATTCGCAAACTTCGTCGTCGGCGAACCCGACGTCGCCCACCTCTCGCGATTGTAAGTACGGCCCGGGCTGCGCTTGCTTCTGGAGCTATTGGAGCAATCACGCGGACGAGTTTCGTTGCGTCGTTGAAGACGGTGCTGATAGCGGACCGCAGACCGATCTTTCGAGTCGCCGCATACCCCTACCTCGGGCAGTGAGGATGAGCAGCCTGCATTCGGCCACAGCGCCATCCATGAAGACATCGCACAGGGTGTCCTACCGACGGAAGATGCCGCCCCGAGACGCAAGCCAGGCGGATACAACAGTCGTATCGAGCAGATCCTCTACGAGAACCCGGACCTGCAGATCATGATCACCGACGCCGGCAAGAGCTTGGAGAGTGGCGGAAGATATATTGTCTACACTATTCGGACCGGGGTAAGGTCCTTTGCAGCATGGCATGAGATTCTGTGCTGACTTTGCTGTGCCAGGACCTGGAAGTGCGACGCCGATACTCCGAATTCGCATCCCTGAGAGACGCCCTCACCCGCCTACACCCCACGCTGATCATCCCCCCGATCCCGGAGAAGCACACTATGGCAGATTACGCCGCCAAACCGACCAGCGCCAAACAAGACCAGCAAATCATAGACTTGCGAAAACGGATGCTGGCCGTTTTCTTGAACCGGTGTCGTCGGATGGAAACGGTCAGGAACGATGGTGTTTGGTTGAGGTTCCTAGACCCCAATGCCAGCTGGGTACGTCCATCCCCATCACTTCACCAACCTCTGAGTTTGAGTATCCCCGATACTAACTTGGCTATAGAGCGAGGTCCTGCACTCCCACCCCGTTGCATCTATCCCCAAGTCGGTACTCAAGGCGCCGCCTCTGGATACGGCGAATCCTACCCCTGCTCACAACTATCTCCCCGTCCCCGCAACCTCGGCGAAACTCAAGACCACGGCTGGGGCGAACCATGACATCAGCTCTTCGGCCATTCAGTCCGGGACCCATGTCATCGGGCGCTTCCCGCCAGACACCGGCAACCAGACCGAGCAGGATCTTGATCCGTACTTCATTGCCTACGAGGCGTCGATCAAGGAGTTGGAGCAGCTTCTGATGGGACCAATGGAAAAGGTCAATCGTCGAACTCTCAGCCACTTGTCCTCTCTGGCCGCAGATCTGTGTGAGCTGGGCTCGCGGTACAATGCATTTGCCTTGTCAGAGCAGGCGCCTTCGCTTGGTCCGGCCATCGAGCGGGTTGGCCAGGCCGCGGATTTGTCATACATCGCGACTGAGGAGTTGTCGGGGTCGTTGGGTGCCAGTTTTGCCGAACCCATGCGCGAGAATGCTCAGTTCGCCGGGGTCGTTAGAAGCGTGCTGCGGTACAGAGTTCTCAAGCGTGTGCAGCAAGATCTAACGACTGAAGAGCTCAACAAGAAGAGAGCACTACTGGACCAACTGGAACGCAGCGAGGCGGAAGCGAGGCGCATCGAGCAGTATTTGTCCAGCAGTCAGCAGATCTCACCTCCGCCTAAGCGATCCGCGAGCCTTAGGGAACCCGCCTCGCATCATCGGCGGGACGGGGGTCAAGAAGACACCGAATCGATCGATTCGGACTTTCCTCCCACCCATGGTGACTTCCCGTCGCCGCCTCCGACGGCGAGTCAAGGACTACCAGAGAGAAGCGCCAGTGTTTCGCACAGAAAGATGCCGAGTGGAAACTCCATCACGAATAAGATATTCGGCCCCATCCGCCATGCAGTGCAGGGAGTCGTCGACGTCGACCCCGAGCGAACACGCCGAGATACCATTGGCAAGACAAGAGAATCGATCGGGCAGCTGGAGCAAGCACAAGTAGTGTCGGAACGGGACGTGAAAGAGGCCAGCGCAAGCGTCCTCGAGGACATGAAGAGATTCCAGAAGGACAAGGAAGACGATTTGAGACGGTACATGGTGAGTTGCCCTCGGCCCTCCCCTGGCGGCATGTGGACAATACTGACCTTCCACAGCTTGCGTATGCGAAGAGCCAGATCGAATGGGCCAGGAAGAGCAAGCAGCAATGGGAAGAGGCACGGGCGGAGGTCGAGAAGATAGACGAGACCTAACTGGCCTCGACGCTCGTATTGTTACAAAGACCTGACGAGGCCAGCCCTAGCAGCCGTGGAGGGGAGGAGTGGGCGGTCGAGGCCGTCTTTGCACACGACTCTCCGTAATGATCGCTGTGTCTTGTTGCGCCAAAGCGCGCCCTATAGAGCCAATTTTCCTAACGCTGGATGTAAGAGAGATAAGAACAAGCTATAAGTGACCTCAAGCCGGTATACAAAATAATAAGTTATGCGGTTGCAAAAGAGTTGGGCGTCAGGACTCCAGTGGTCGCCATCATGCCACTGCGCGCCACGGCATTCATGCCGTTATCGATAACAAGTGCGCAAACAAAAGCGTCGCAAGACAACCAACGCTCGCCGTCCACGGAAAGCTTACTGACTACAACGACCACCAACCCCGAACAAACCCTGGCGTTGCGTTATGATGCTACGTGTCGCCAGCCATCGCCGACGATAGCGATTGCACCAACTGCCACTTGGCATCATTTTCGCCAACCTCGCTGTTCCAACCCAGACGACGCGCGACTCTCGATCCCATCTTCGCACCGTCCGCTGCCCTTCGCCCAGCAGCCATGGAGCAGGCACCAGACGGGCAGATCGGCTCCATTGCCGAGCCTGGGGTCAAGGCGGAAGGGCAGCTTCTGTACGCGATGCGCAAAGAGGTGGCCGACTTGCTGGGGAGGCACCAGACCAGCTTCCCCGGGGCGCAGCCCGTCAGTTTCGCGCGGCAGCACCTGGACGAGCTCACAAAGCAAGAGTACGGCAGCCGCCCACTCGAGGTCCACGGACGCGCGGATGATGCTGACGCTGTGACATAGTTACTACGTGTGCGAGAAGTCGGACGGCATCCGGTACCTCCTCTACTCGACCGAAGACGAGACCGGCGGCGAGGCTCACTACCTGATTGACCGGAAGAACGACTACTGGTTCCTGACCAACAGAAACCTGCACTTTCCCCGCGAGAACGATCAGAGCGCATTCCACTCCGCGACACTTATGGACGGCGAGCTGGTGTGGGACAGCCTCCCGAACGGGAAGAAGGAGCCCAGGTTTCTGGTCTTCGACTGTCTGGTGATGGATGGGAATAAGCTCATGGATCGGACGCTGGACAAGCGCCTGGCATATTTCAAAGAGCGGCTGTACACGCCATACAAGAAGCTGTTCAAGGAGTTCCCCGATGAACTCAAGTTCCAGCCCTTTTTCGTCGAGATGAAGCCCTTTCAGCTGGGATACGGCATCGAGATGATGTTCAAGCAGGTGCTGCCGAGCCTGAAGCATGGAAATGACGGGCTCATCTTCACGTGTCGCAACACGCCGTACAAGCACGGCACCGACCCCCACATCCTCAAGTGGAAGCCACCAGAGGAGAACACGATTGACTTTCGCCTCAAGCTTCACTTCCCCACGGTCGAGCCCGACGAGTGGGAGAGGAAAGAGGGCATTACCGAGCCCTTTGTCGACTACGACAGCGTGCCCAAGGCCGAGCTCCTGATATTCAAGGGAGACAGCGGCATGGACCGGTACGAGGTGTTCAACGACCTTTGCCTCACCGAAGAGGAGTGGGAGACTTTAAAGAGCCTGAACGACCCTCTCAACGACCGCATTGTCGAGTGCAACCTGGATGAGCAAGGACAGTGGCGGATGCTTCGCTTCAGGGACGACAAGAACGAGGCAAATCACAAGAGCACAGTCTCCAGCGTCCTCGAGAGCATCAACGACCGCGTGTCAGAAAAGGACCTCTATAAGGCGGCGGGTCCGATCAGAGACAGCTGGAAGGCCCGCCAAGCCCGTGCGGAACAGGAGGCCAGGCGTGGGCGATAGTTTGATCCACAGCCGGAGACACGGCCTGGATCTTCACACAAGAGCACCTGGGATGCCCGGCTCCGCCAATTCGCGGTACTACCCGACGGAGCAAGGGGCGGGTGAAAACAACCTCTGATTTGTACACACAAGACTGGCAACAGTGATGGCAGGAAGGCAGGGTTGCGAATGGCGTCGCAGAGGGGTCGATTGGTTATGGAACGGCGTTTTGGTTCGCGCAGTCGGGCCCGGTTACGGAACGTGCCCTTTACGAGCACTGTTATGGCTAGGGAGTTTAAATTGAGAGTATCTGCAGCCTCATTTCACGCCTACACTTTGGCAATCAAGGTTCAAAATGTAACCTCGCATCGTTTGAATGGCTGATACCCCCTAGCTCCCCCGTATGCATTATCTAGGTGGGCCACCCGCCCCTGATGCGGCCTGATATTTCCAGTTCCGTGCGAACCCAAATCCCTGAAGCCAAGTAACCCCCCTATCCTTCCGGGTCAGGTACCTATTGCGAAGACCCCGAGGCGCCGTGGGCCTTAGAGCGCGAACATGATGACGGCGATCAGCATGACGGTGCAACCGAGGTTGCCGCCGCCGCCGCCGCTGCCACCCCAGCCCTTGGGCTCCGGCTTCTTGCCGCCATCCGACACAACCACGGGAGGCATCGCCGTGGCAGTGCCGTACGGGGTGGCACTGGCGGTGGTGGTGTTGCCGGGGGGCACGCGAACCGTGGTGATGGAGGTGGCGGGGGGGCCACCGGTCCAGGTAGTGGTCACTGTCTCGGTGACGACGACGGGGCTGGGCGACGACGCGGTGACGACCTCACCCAGGGCGGATGAATAGGGGGACACGCTAGTGCTGCTCGTTTCCTGCACAGGAGGATGGTACAGGTCTGAGACTGTGATGGTGATGACCCCGGTGGTCTTGGTCGTGGTGACTGTCGTCTTCGTCGTGGCTGTTCCCGTCACCGTTTGCATGGACTGCACGGATTGGATGGAGCTGTGAATGGGGCCCCAGAGATCCGTAATGGTAACGGTAGTCACCACCTGGGTGTAGCCCGAGGGCAAAGACGTGCTGGCCTTGACGTTGGTGACCGTGGAGGGGTTGCCAGAGACGGTGGCATCGGGGAGGCCGCTTGTGTAGGATATGTCGGTGTGGACGTTGGTCATGGTGTCCGGGTTGCCAGACACAGTCACGTCAGGCAGACCGCTGGTGAGGGACAGGTCGGTCTGCACCGCAGTGCGGGTAGACGGGCGCGCCGAGATTGTGATGTCCGGAAGACCGTTGGTGAGGGACACGTCGGTGTTGACCGCGGTAGCCGTCGACGCTTCGGCGGTGACAGTCTTGTCGGGCACAGGGGACACCGTGACATAGACAGACACCGTCTTCGTGGCAGGCTTGACAGAACAGATATCGGCCGTCGACTCAGAGACTGGGAGCGTTGTAGTCGCAGTCGTGGTCCGGGTCACATGAGTAGTGCTCTCGGGGGTGCTCTGAATGCTGTAGATTGTCGTGGTCGCGGTTTGGGTCCTGGTCTGCTCAGCAATCAGGCACATCTATTATGGGGGGAAGAATCAACTCACGAGATGGGAACACTGACGCCAACCTGCACAGTCTGGGAGTCGGTGGGCTGAGAGGTCTGCCCCGAGGCAGTCTCAGCCTCGGCGGTCCAAGCAGAATCGGTTGTGGTCTGAACCGTCTCTGTCTTGGTCGTCGCGGAATTGCCAGCGGTACCAACGGTATAGAGAGTGCCATTGGGTCTGAAAGAGGTGACGGTACCTAGTCCAGAGGCGCCAGCGACCTTGGCGGTGATGGCATCAGCGGCAGCGTCCCACATGCCACCAGTCTCGGTGCAATCGCCTCGGAGGGCGAGCTCGTGGGCCGCCTCGGAAACCATGTGCTCTGCGTGGAGGAGCTCCGACTCAGGGTGGAAAGACCGCTCTACAAAACACTCAGTTAGTCGAGTCGACGCGTCGTGAAGAAAGGGGTTGGGGTAAACAAACCGAAATGAGAAGCGAGGACACCGATTCCGAACACAACGAAAATGAAGCCGAGGATAATTGCGCCTCCCGTGAGGACCTTCTTCGCGAGAGAAGTGCCCTGCTTGTTGGAGCGAGGCGCGACGAGGAACTCGCCCTCTGCAAACTCGGCGTCCTTCATGGTCGCCACTTTGGAATGATCAGTGAAGCCGACAGCAACTCGGACAAAACTCGACATACTTGACAGCACGCCTTGGAGAATGGGCGGTCTAAAGAGCGAGTTGGAATACGGAGAGAGTACTGCGTCTGTCAGCGACTTGGCATTACGGTGAGGATATTGTGGTTCGAGTTGCAGCAGGTGTTTGCTCAGCCGGTGTGATGTGGCACGGGAGGAACCAACACGCTGCAGAAAGAAATGGGATGCGTACCACTTCTGTGACAGGGCGAGGGCCTGCTTGTGCTTGGGGACTAAAAGGAGTGGTCTGTTCTGCTTGAACGATGCTGGAGTTGCGCGAAACGAGTGTAGAGGGCGAGGTGCAGAGGTGAAGAGGAAAAGAGAGGAGGTGAGAAGGGGGCAGAAGGAATAGGGCGCACGCGTAGGGGTGCCTGAAGAGCGCGTGAGCAGGACGGGAAATTTTCAGGCATCTGCGAATCATGCCTGAAAATGTGCGGTGAATTTGAACAGGAGTTGCCAGGGGGGCAGCTGATTTCGCAGAGCTTGAACAGCTGCTGCTGCTGCTAGGGCCGAGTCGAGGTCAGATGACAAGGAGAAGCGGCCACTCGACATACCTTGCTACCAGAGACGGAATATATGGTATTCGTTGAGCTATCCAGATCAACCGTGGTTGTGGGAAGGTCTAGAGGAAGAGATGTTTCTCGGACAGACGCTGGCGATATCTGATATCTCTTTAGCAGGTTTCAACTCATGGAGGCTCTGATTTGTCGTACCACTCGAGAACCTGGGCCGTTCCTCTCGTGAGGTGCAGTGAAGAATAGACAATAGAGAGCTACCAGAAGTGAATGAGAACTATGGTAGGTTGGAAAGCGAACTGGGTGATGCTGAACATCTCGGATACGCCACAGCTCAGGGATGGCACATGAACAACGGTGATTCACTGGGCAGTATACGGGGTGGGACCCCGGAGAGCCCAATTAATGTACCCATTGTAGGCAGCTCTAGGTCCTGGGTTTCAGGAACAATAGCGTATTGATTTCCAACTGTGCCACTGCGGCCATATGAAGCCGGGGGATCAGGACCACCGTCCGAGTGTTTGTTCCATCGCCGTCCAACAAGCACGACCCGTGACACTATCGTTCTGGGTGAGAATACCAAGGCCTGCTCCACAAGCTGAGCACAATCGCTGCTGCGGAAAGGACTGAAACGGCAGAGTCGTGCCATCGGGGCGAGGCCAGACTTGCCCAGTCCTCTGCCGGGCAATGGTCTCGGACACTCGCCGACGAAGCAAGCAGGTCTTTCCAATCAGGGTCGGGTATCCGGTGAGGATTCCGCGTGCGTAAGCGAGGCGTCGATGTCGTGTGTGTTCCTGAGCCGGACGGTGTAAGAGTGCTCCGTACAGGCCAAGTCGTTTACCGACCATCGTAGACGCCCCAGAACAGGTTCCATGCGGTACCGGGATCCCTCGGCCGCGGATACTGAGGGCGAGGTCGGAGACAATGGACTCGGAGCAGCAGATGGGCCGGAGATGAAGGATCAGACATGATCACGGGTAATTGAGGACAGGCTCTCACTCGGCTCTGTGTGACGGCAGCTGAAGGCCTGGTGGTGTTGGATTTCGGAGGCGGCAAGCTGGGTGGTATAGGGTAGGGTGCGGCTGTAGCTGCCGACTTGGTCGCGTCGCGTAGGGGTAGCTCGAGATAATCCGCAACTCCCACCACCCACCACCCACCGCCTACCACCCTCCGCTCCCCTTCACTCGTTCCCCGACAATCGTCGTCGGCGTCGCACACAACCCGAAACCGCAACTGGCTCGAAGCGACTTGTGCACCGGCCTGAAGCACCCATCTCGCCCTGCGATGCAGTGACCCGCGCGCCGCACGAGACCAAAGACTTGACGCGACCGACCCAATCAAGCATCTTCGGCTCCCAGGCCGAACAGCTGCCCTCGAAGTCTGGTGAGGCCACACGACGTCTCCCACAGCCGCGCATCATGCCGCGCCGCCGCGCCCGCCGTCAGGAGCCCGTCGAGGAGCAGGAGGAGGACCATGTGCAGGAGGAGGTGCAGAAGGACCACGGCCCAGGGCCCAACCAAGAGGCCGAGGACGAGCCCGGGGAAGGCGGCGATGAAGGGCTTCAGGAGGTGCGCGGCCTCCAGTTCGACGAGGAGCTATCATGGCGCCCGGCGAAACCAATCCCAAGCGCCACCCTCGTCGCTCGCCTCGAGAAGCTGTCCAAGGAGCTGGCAGACTTTGAGCAGCAGGAGGTCGAGCTGGATTCCCTCAAGGGGGTTGCTGCCAGCTTGGCCCACCGCAACCTCCTCCACCACAAGGACCGCGGTGTCAAGGCGTATACCGCCTGCTGCTTGGTCGAACTGCTACGGCTCTTCGCTCCAGACGCCCCGTTCACCGACGACCAGCTCAAGGTGGGTTTTGCCGTGAACAGCCCCCGCAAGAGTCCAGCTGCTGACACCCCCCGGCACAGATGATGTTCACCCTCTTCGTCAAGGACATCCTGCCCGCTCTGCACGACCCGACAAACCCCTACAACAGCCAACACAAATACGTTCTCATGTCCCTGACCGATGTCAAGAGTATCCTGATTCTTCCCGACATCCACGGAGCCGACGACCTCTTATTGCGCCTCTTCAACTCTACCTTCGACGGCGTGTCCGCGAGCTCGAAGGCTGTCGCCGAGGAGCAAGTGGCCAAGGATGTCGAGATACACCTGACGGATATGCTCATAGAGCTGATCGACGAGTCACCGGGCAGTGTGCCGGCGACGGTCATCGATGCCATCATCAGTCAGTTTTTGCGAGCGGCACCGCCGGGCGGCGGCCGCAGCAAGGAGCAGAGCGACAAGCAGTCTACGCTTCTGCAGAAGACGGAGCCCGCGGCGTATGTCATGGCCAAGAACATCTGCAATGGCTGCGCAGACAAGATGTCGCGGTACGTGGGCCAGTACTTTAGCGACGTCATCCTCAACGCCTCCGGGTTCGCGACGAAAGCCAATGGCTACCGGCAAGGAGAGGACTCGGATGACGAGGACGCCAACGTGGGACCGTCCGAAGCGGATCTCAAAAGCCTTCGCCAGGCTCATCTGCTTATTCGAGAGCTCTGGAGGGCTGCTCCGACCATCCTCCAAAACGTCGTGCCTCAACTTGACGCAGAGCTGTCGGCGGACAACGTTCACCTGCGACTCATAGCGACCGAGGCCTTTGGGGACATGATCTCTGGTATCGGAGCCGCAGGGCCCCCGCCGCCGCCGGTTCTCGACCCCACAGCATACCCGCCATTGCGTCTGGTGGAGGAGGCATCCCCTGAACCCGTCGAAGCAAACGTCCTTACGAGGCCCTACTCACCGCAGTCGTTTGCCCAAACACACGCTGGGACCTATCGGAATTTCGTGGGTAGAAAGAACGACAAGGTGGGCACCATTCGTGCGGCTTGGGTAACCGCTGCCGGCTACATCCTGTCTACCTCTGCCGGGGGCATTGGCCTGAGCAGAGAAGAAGAGAGCGAATTGGTCAAGGGCCTGGTGGAGAAGCTCAACGACAACGAAGAAAAGGTCAGGTTGGCGGCCGTCAAGGCCATCGAGCTGTTTGATTTTCGAGACGTCATCGTGAAACTCGGCGTCACCGGCGGCGTTGACAAGGAGGGGTCGATCTTTGCCAGCCTGGCAGACCGATGCCGTGACAGGAAGCCCGCTGTGCGGGTCGACGCGATGGTCCTGCTTGGGAAGCTGTGGGCGGTAGGGGCTGGCGAGATCGCCGACGGACAAGAGGCTGTGACGGCTTGCTTGTCCGGTGTCCCGTCACGCATCATCAACGCATTTTACGCCAACGACCCTGACCTGAACATCCTCCTCGATAGGGTCATGTTCGAGTGTCTTGTGCCCCTGAAATACCCCCTCATCAAGGGCAAGGCGGCGAAGAGCGCGTCCCAGACGTCCCAGGGCAAAGGCGGCGCCGGCCCAACGGATCAAGACAGGATCCGAGCCGAGAGGATCCTTCTGATGCTGAAAGCCCTGGACACCCCGGCCCAAAAGGCCTTCTTTGCCATGCAGGCACGGCAACCCCAGTTCGCAAAGGGTGTGGGGATCTTCATCCAGCAGTGTGAGGCTTACAACGGCGGAGTCATCGAAGCAAATGAGGAAAAGGTCAAGGCGAGTCTGGCCAAAACGTTCCAGTGGCTGGGCGCTTTCTTCCCCGACCCATTGAAGGTCCGTAGCGACCTCCAGAAGTTTGCGAAGCTCAACGATCGCCGCAGCTATCAGCTCGTCAAGTACGCCATCGAGTCTGAGAGTGACTTCAAGACGGTGCGAAGAGCCATCAATGAGCTGATCAGCAAGATTCAAGCCGGGGCGGCCTCTGGCTGTTTGGACACACTGATCCCCCTCCTCTATCGATCGAGCTGCCTCATGTTTAACCGCAGCCATCTTGCGACCATCATGGACTACTCCAAGAGCGACAAAGACGGTCTTGCCGGGGTGGCGCATCAAGTGCTGAACGATATCTCGCAGCGCAACCCCGACATATTCAAAGCTCATGCAGGGGAGCTGCGCAAGGAGATCATAGAGCAGGCACCGACGGACAAGAGGACCAACGACCCGGCGGTAGCGGACATCCTCAAAGCGTATTCGTCCTACGCCAAGAGATACCCTGGCGACATCACTTATGACAAGGGTTTTACCCAGACGCTCATGAACTACGCACTCTACGGATCGCCGCCCAAGTCTGCCAAATATGCAGTTAATATTCTTCTGGCCAAGAATAATGACAAGAGCAAGGTCACGGCCACAAATCTCCTTAGAAATGTCATGAAGGGCCTGGATTATGGCAGCCCGCACTTCCTGGCCAAGATGGCCACCATCAGTCAACTCGAACGCCTTGTACCCGCAGTTACCGCTGACTCGGACGACGCTATTCATGACCTCACAATCAAGAAGATCTTGCGCGACGTGCACACCGATGCCAACAGCACCTCGGGCCCAGAATGGGCTGATGACGCCGACATGGATGAGGAACTCCAGGCGAAGTGCTTGTCGCTCAAGATTTTGGTCAACCAAGCCCTCGCGAACGAGGAAGAGGCAGACGCCGAGGAACGAGTCAAGCCAGTGTTCAAGCTGCTGAAGGCCTTTGTCGTCAACGAGGGCGAGTTCTGCAAGACCAAGGATACGCCTCTACATCATAAGAGGCGCCTGCGGCTGTTGGCCGGTCTTCTAACGCTGAAGCTGTGCACTGTGAAGAAGTATGACGAGCAGTTTGACGCGGCGAGCTTCAACAAGTTGGCAGAGCTCGTGCAGGACACCGAGCTGCAGGTCCGCCGGCGGTTCATGGAGAAGCTTCAGAACTACCTGACGCGAGCCAAGCTACGAGCAAGGTTTCACACCATCTTGTTCTTGGTCGCTTTCGAGCCAGTGACGGAACTCAAGAATAGAGTAGAAACTTGGATTCGATCGCGGGCTCGGTATTACAGCGACAAGAAGCAGCAAATACTGGAAGCCATCATGGGGAGGTTGATCCCTTTACTGGCGCACCACCCGGACTACACGGCCGACACCGATGATCTCGCAGACTTTGCGAATTACTTCTTCTTCTACCTGGGTGCCATTGGGACCGAGGAGAACATCTCGTTGATATACAAGTATGCCGAGAGGGTCAAGCAAACGCGCGACGGCATCAACCCCGACGCGAGCGACAATCTCTACGTGTTGAGTGATCTGGCGCAGGCAGTGATCCGCAAGTTCCAAGAGAAGAGAAACTGGAGTTTCCAGGCGTGGCCGGGCAAGGTCGGGCTGCCGACTGGACTGTACACTGCCCTGCCCTCGAGCGAGGTTGCGCAGCAGATTGCGAAGAAGCAGTACATTCCAGACGAGCTGGACGAGCGGCTGGACGACTTGCTCCGGGCGATGGATCGCAAGAAGGTTTGTTCTGTTCTGCCCGTCAGACACAGTCGCGACGTTCATCTTGCTGACACTCTCACCAGAAGCGCAAGTCCATGAGCGAATGGAACGAACCGCCAGCCAAGCGGGCGAAGACTCAGATAAAGACTGTAATTAGGGAGCGCACAGAGCCAAGGCCCAAGGCGGCCAAGGCTGGGGCGAAGAAGGCATCCAAGCCAAAGGCAGCGTCGCGACCAAAGAAACAAGCCGCATCTTCGTCTATGCCCTCGTCGGAGCGTCGGCGCAGCGGCCGCGCACACAAGGTTTCCGACTACAAGGAGCGAGACGATGCTGCCGACGAGGAGGAGATGCTGGATGGCGTGGCCGAGTGGGAATATGGCAATGATGCCGACTCGTCAGATGCGGATCGCGACCCCGAGGCCAGCGATGATGCATCCGACGAGGGAGCGGCGGCCGAGGACGACGACGACGACGAAGACTCAGCAGAGGAGGAAGATGAACCAGGCCCCCCCGGGAGGAACGGCCAGAAGGTCTCAGCCGCCAAAGCCAGAGCCAAGCCTGCCGTCAAGGCCAGCGTGTTGGCGCAACTGGAGAAGAGCAAGAAGGCGACCCAAACTCGCGGCCGCAGAGGCGCAAAGGACTCGTTTGAGATGGACGTGGATGACGACGACGAGTAATAGGTTGGTGGTGGTTGTTGATATTATTGTTGTTGTTGGTTTTCCCGTTGTTCATTTTGTCATAGCAATGGGAGGGGGGTCGTGTTTGGGGACGTGGTGTCCCCCTGTTCCAGCTTTATACGGCGGCTCCCCTCGTGTTTTTCTCTATCATTTCGTCAGGATGTCAGTATAGGAGCCATGAGATCACGTTGAGTTTGCGTTTTGGCCGCGTCTGTCTGTGTGTACAGGCGCGATTCGGCCGTCGATCCCGTCAAGGGCGATGGTGTGAAGAATCATCTTGCGCTGCAGGTGACTGACTTGCTTCTGTCTCCGGGCTGAAACCGCTTGGAAATTTCTATCCCTATGCGCTACCTGGCCCGTCCCCGCGTCGTCCTGAGCGGCCCATCGTCCTCGGGGGGACGGGGCAGAGACCAGGGATGGGCGCGGAAGGGGAATGACTACAAATATCAATGAAAAGAAAGGCCCAGACTTCGTTGCGCCGACTACCCCGTAGTATCAGTCACCCATCCCTCGTTCCGTGAAAACAAGCCATGTATGTACAGCGCATCCCAAGTCTACCAAACACAGCCACTTCCTTTTGCTCACTAGAGTACAGCGAGCCAGGCCCAGCGAGACCAGGCTCGATTATGGCGCGTCTTGATCCCACTCCTGCTCGCCTCGGTTGTCCACCAGCCACCTTTGTCCGTACTATGAACCAGGTGCGCCGGCGTCGCCGCCATTCTGCGAAGCCAGCCGCTGCTTGACCTTCTCGCGGTGGCCCGAGAACTTGACGTGAGCCTCGAACTTCTGCGCCGTCATGTCGGGCCCCGGCGTATACAGCTTTGTGGTACAATCGAGGCACCGGATCCGCGGCAGCCAGGCATACTTGACGCCTTCGGGTAGTGGTTGGCCCTGGATGGGCAGTTCCGTCGCCGGATCGAGATAGGAGTACTTCATGATGGCCTCGAACTTGTCGCCGTTGGGGTACTGCCTCTCCAGCTGCTTCAGGGCCGAGATGAGCCACTCGGGCGGAGGGGGCTGCAGGAAGGGCGAGTCAGTCGATGACGGTTGGGGGCGCATCACAGCACGGGCGAGGACAACTTACAGCTGGGGGAGGTGACTGGCCAGGGACTGGCGGCGGAGCAGGGAGCCTGCCAATCTGGCCGGGGGGGAAGTTGCCGCCGGTTTGGGGAGTCGATACGGCCGGGGTCGATGCCAGCGGCTTGGCTTTCGACATACTGGAGGTGCTGAGAGCTCTTGCGTGGGGGGTCGACGAGGGCGTCTGGGGCTGTGACGGCGTTCTCAGGTCGCGGTAGTCGCCCTTCATTAACCTCCGCAGCTTGTCCCTGTTGACCTTGAGCGTCACCACCAAGTGCACAGGCTCGTCCGTCTCTTCTCTAAAGCGACGGGACGTCCTCGTCTCGTGGTGATGCAACGCGGCGCTCGTCTCGGGCGTCTCCGATCGTCCCAGGTTCGCCATTCTCTGCTGCGCTGCCGAAGCCGCTCCGCGCATTCCCCTTGTCCGAGCAGTGCCACCTGCAAGCTGCGATGGCGCAGGGGAGTCGGGGCTTGAGTCTTCGCTCTCGTCAGACTCGGATATCTCGCCGTCGCGAGTGGTTCTCTTGCGAGACGCTCCCGCGGCTTTCTTGTATAGTCGGCTCTCGTCGACATCGGGCGCGGCGCCGGGCAGGACGGACGACACAATGAGCGTCCGGATGGTGCGCTGCCTCTCTCTGAGATCTGGCAGTTGTGGCCCGCCTCTCCTGTTGATGGAGCGTTTTTGTCGCCGCTGCTCTCTGGAGAAGACCATCTCGTTCCTCTCTAGATCGGCGTCGCTCAGTTCGTACATGTACGGGGCGTATTCCTTGGCCTGCTGCTGCGGCCGGAAAACCGACGGGAGGGGCGTCTGCAGGAAGGCAGACACGAGGTCCGAATCCTCAATCGGCCGCCCGTCGAAGGGGTGCCCGACGCTGAACAAGCTCTTGGTGAAGAGCTGCGATTGCTCGCGGATGCAGTGGGCAATGGCCGTCGTAAACTCCCCACTAAGCGAGAGATCGCGGGCCATGCCGGCTGCGAATTCCTCTGGAGAGTTGGAGGGGTTGTTGATCTCCCACTCGAATTGGTCTACCAGAGTGTGCTGGCCGATGGTGATGTTGAGCTTGATGAGGACGCGCATCTCGTCGTTCTTGTACGCAGAGTAGGGGAGTTCGGGGTCGAGGGCGTCCTCCTCGGAGAATGCGAAGGGGTAGAAGTCGTTGAGCTGCTCGCGCATCTGGTGGACAATCTGCTCGTAGACGGGTTGGGCAGCGGGAGGCTTCAGGCCCATGTCCTCGACCAGCTGGGCGGCGAAGAGCTCGACGTGAAGGATCCGCTCGTGCAGGTTCCAGGTAAAGGTGTCGCGCAGCTTGACCTTGTCCCACTCGACCTCGAGGCGCAGGGGAACCAGCTCCTCGTGCTGCTCGGCCTGCTTGAGCATGTCCTTGCGCGCGTACTTGAGGGCCGGGGTGGTCCGTCGACCGGGGCGTGGTTTCTGTGACGGGTACACGATGCGCGACGTAGGCGGCTGCATCTGGTTCTCGGTGTAGCCATTAGCGAAGCCATTGTAGCCGTCGCCGTATAGCCTGCTAGGAGGAAACCAGGATTTGTATTCATTTCGGAGGACGCGGTACTCCTGGATCTTCTCACGCATCTCCTGGGACGAGACCCTGGTCTGCTGGAGCTGGTGGCAGAGCGCCGCGGCGGCGACGGAGTCGCGCGTGGTGTAGCGGTCGACCATGAGCCTGTCGAACGACTCCTTGGTGCGCACCGGCACGTCGGGGGCGGCGGCGGCGGAGCCCGGGGTGGTCGCGTCCTTGTCGTCGGCGGCCGAGGCCGGCGTCGCGCTGGACGATGCCGTCGCGGTCGTCGTCGGGCCCGTCGCAGGCGCCGACGACGTGGCTGGCTGGGTGGCCATGGTCGCGAAGTCGCCGCGACGATGCGACGGCGAGCAGAGGGTCGGTCAGGCGCGTTGGCAGCGGGATGGCAGTCGCCAGCGCAGGCGTTTTCGCGGCGGCCGTGATGGTGGTGGTGGTGGTGGTGGTGATTGGAGGCTGGACGTATGGATGTTGAGCGAGGCTTTGAAATGGTTTGGGGGAAAGGATTCTGCCGGACCGCGAACGGCAGCCTCCTATTGCTGGATGGCTTGCCTCGAGGGAAGGCTAGATGCGCATGTACCGGTACCGTCAGCACGGTGGGAAAAGGCAGGGCAGCGGGGTATCTGGACCTTGCCCTACAAGGGGTCCAAGCTGGCATGGACGAATGAGCGGCCGAGGAGCATTGGGAGAGTCGGTCACCTACGAGTGCCCTACGAGTACGGGTAGTCACTTCGCGGTACGGGCAAGGTATACAAGAAAAGCAAAGTGATGGCATCACGAGAACATGTGACGGTCGGGATATGCTGGAGCCATGGCAAAGAGGCTCGCTGTTAAAGTTTGTCGATGCATGGCGCGTGCTGGAACAGCTGGGCAGTCCACGGACGCTCCGTACTTCGACTCCGTGCTTGGAGCCTACGAGTAACTGACAGACAGAATGCCGTCTTACACGTGCAAATGCACACCGAAATGCCCTCACCACGCTGGCCAGAATCTTACTCGCATGCATGCCGTATGAGCATCTACAGATACGTGCAGCCCCGGCACGTATATTCTGTCCTAGAACTTCTCCCCCGAAACACTCATGCGCAGTGACCGAGGTGTAGGGTAGGTGAGTTGGCTGTGGCGCCGCTGCCCAACGTGCCAACCTGCCATGCCTCCCGTCTGCAGCTGCCTCTAGCTCTAGCTCTCTACTCGTAAGGCGCCTTGTCCCACCGAGACCAGAGAAACGCGATGTACGTGTCTTGCAGGCAATTCCCTCGCGCAGGGAAGACTAGGCGGGTGGCTCCAGGTTGTTGTTGTCGACGCGAGCCCACACAAATGGTCCAGACAGCTCAGCTCAGGGCTTACTTCGCGGGTTGGGACGTAATGAAACGTAATGCCAGCGGATGCACTACGACCCCTCATCCTCTCCCGGAAAGCACTCGTCTCAGGCCCTCCAGCTCCGCTTCCTCCCCAATCCGGGACCCAGTCTCTTTGCAAACTCAGCACCCACAACAGCAACGAGACTCCCGTCACCTCTCTTCCTCCGCAAACACCAACGCCAACACCCAGAAACAACACACGTTCGACCACGATTCGAACAGCTGCCCATCATGTCGGAGGACAAGGAAGTCGTCGGTAATTAATCCCTATCCCTCACCTTTGCTTCCAGCTCCTTCCCTTCCAGCTCCCTCCCGCCACGCTCTGTTTAGCCCCTCTTGCTGCGCACAACTACCCCGCCAACCGCACCACACAAGAGAGCTCCCCTCGATGCCTGCAGGGCACACGTCACGCACACGGCCACAACCGCCATGACATGTCCCTGAATGCATGCCGATTCGGTGCTGACCGGCCCCGAACAGACTACTCCCTCAACAACCCCGATACCTTGACCAAGTACAAGACCGCGGGCCAGATCTCTGAGAAGGTCCTGGCTGCCGTGTCCAAGCTTTGCGTCCCCGGCGAGAAGATTGTCGACATCTGCCAGAAGGGTGACAAGCTCATCGAGGAGGAGATTGCCAAGGTCTACCGGGGCAAGAAGGTCACCAAAGGTTCGTGACGTGCCGTCCCTCGCCGCGACCACGGCAGCTCCTGCGAGTGCACGCGTGACTAAAACGGACGACGCAGGATTCGCGCATCCCACAACCGTCTCGCCCGCTTCCTATGTTACCCCCTACACCCCCCTGACGTCCGACGAGACCGAGGCTGCCGCCGAGATCCAACCCGGCGAGCCCGTCAAGATCCAGCTCGGAGCACAGATCGACGGCTTTGGCGCCATTGTCTGTGACACCGTCCTGGCTCACCCCCAGGACAAGGCTGACGAGGTCGTCTCGGGCCGCCCGGCCGACCTGATCCTGGCTACCCATTATGCCAACGAGCTGCTCCTGCGGCTGATGGTCCCCCCTGGCCTCCTGACCCAGGGTACCGACGAGGAGAAGGCCAAGGCTGCTTCCCAGAAGGCTCCCACCCAGGCCAAGATTACCAGCCTGCTGGAGAAGGTGTGCGACAGCTACGACTGCCACCTGGTCGAGAGCACCACGTCATGGCTCTTCGACCGCAACGAGATCGAGGGCCCCAAGAAGATCGTCCTTGCCCCCGCCGAGGGATCCAAGGGCGAGGGCGTCCCCGAGACGTCCGAGGTCTGGGGTGTCGAGATGGGCGTGAGTCTTGGATCCGGAAAGGTCAAGACGCTCGACCACCGTGCCACCCTTCACCGCCGAACCACTCAGACCTACGGCCTGAAGCGTCCCACTTCACGCAAGATCCTCTCTGAAGTCCAAAAGAAGTTTGGTACCTTCCCCTTCAGCTTGAGGCAGCTCGAGGACGAGCGTGATGCCAAGTCGGGTGTGGTCGAGTGCGTCCGAGGCAATGTCTTCCGCCAGTACGAGATGGTCGGCGACAAGGACAATTCCCCCGTGGCCAGACTCCTGACCACCATTGGTGAGTTGAATTACCCGACGTGTCAATCGTATCCGGGAGTCGACAGCTAACGACGCGATTTAGCCATCACGAAGAACGGTATCGCCAAGCTCGGTGGGCCACCAGCTCTTGACGTCAGCAAGTTCAAGACGGACAAGAAGATTACGGACGAGGAGGTGCTCAAGATTCTCGAGCAGCCCGTGGCCCGGAACACCGGCAAGAAGAAGAGCAAGAGCAAGAAGAAGAAGCCCGCCAAGAAGGCCGCAGCTGCTGCCGAAGAGTCGGATGATGACTCGGACGACAGCGAGTAAGCATACATTGAGGCAAAACGGCAGGACGGTGTCATGCAGCCCCAACCGCTCAAATGATGGTCGGTATAGAATACAGAACCGGCCGCTTTGGTTGGGTAGATGCCCCCGGTCAGAGGGGAGTGTCTGCTTCAGGTCGAGTATTCTACCCTACCGAATGTGGCGTTGGACAACTCGTGGAAACTTTGGGCCGTGGCGGAACTCACAGGCAGCAAAGGTTTCTGTGCCTGCTGCCGGCATGTGAGTGTAGTGAGGCGAGGTATACATAGATACCCAACACTGTTCCGGCATTGCCAATTCATGCCAGCTGATTCGCCATCCCTTGTAGTGTGCGAAGCCTCCAACCTTGTTCTCGCCGCACATTTCCCCTATTCATTGCTGTTCCTTGCCGTTACTTGGAGCGACGCCGAGCTGCTTCTACATGCGAAACAAGTCGTATCCATGTACTCCTTAGAACGCGTCTTGTAGTTGTATTTACTCATTGCAAGGTACAAACTCGCAGCCTTCGCAAGCAGCAAGAGATGGGGATGTGAGCATGGGTGAGGTTCCTGATTTTGGTGGTATCGTGGAGACGGGGGCGGAGGAGAGAGTTTGCCTGATGTGACGTGGGGATGAGACGGCAACCCAAGCAACAGAAGAGCATTTCCCGTGCAGTAGGATGCGGTCTTTTCTCCTGCCGCGCGAGAGGCACTGCGACGTTTGTGACCGGGGCAGCCAACAGACAGAGCTCGCCTTGGAAATATAGAAACAAGGGGGGTGGTGGCTCCGGATTCGGATGGGGGGGGAACCTTGGAGCAGCCCAGGCATGGGTCAGGGGCAAAAAAACGGTGGGAAAGAAAATGCCAAAAATGGCCCGCGGTCCAGATGGAAGAGGGAGGCGCAGGATGAACGGGCTGATGCAAAGGGAACAGCGGCCACTCGAAACAAAGAGGATCCATGGATGCCCGACTGCGGGCGGAAGTGCGGTGCGGTGGCGGGTGAGCGTGTGTGAACGAGTGACGGAGCAAAGTGAGTGGTGACTGGTGAATAATGCCACTGCACTGGAGGCTGCCTGTGCTTGTGCAGTTCAGTGCATGATGTGCTGTGGTGGTGCCGATGCACTGCGCAAGCCCGCGTCCCTCCCCCCTTGTCCACCCACGCCAGGCCGCCTCCCCCAAAGCCTCTTCTCGACCTGCCTGGGCACCCACCATCCGTCGCCTCCCCATATCCTCGCCAAAGAACCGCGTCAAAGGCCCCGACGAGACGCGATCTGGCGGCGGGCATCCATGCTGCAGCCGCAGAGACAGGTGAGCCCCCCCCTGGAGGCGTCGCGGGCGCGTCTTGTGCATCGTTGCTAACCCGCATCTGCCAGGCCTGAAGAGGAGCGTTGCCCATCCCGCCCGCGGCCACGGGGGCCACAGGCAACGCAACGCAACGCTCGACACCAGCCACCGGCGCCAGAACCACCATGATTTCCTCCAACACGAGAGCCTCGCGGTCGTCGCGCTACTCGAGTCCCGCGCAGCCGCACGGCGGGAGCGGGAGCGGGAGCTGGAACGGGCCGCTCGAGGTGTCGAGGAGCTCTGCAAATGAAGGGTCGAGGGCGCTGATGGCCCGATGGCTGGAGCCCTCGGTGCAGGCCAAGCCCAGCTTCGAGGAGGCCGGGCTCGCGCGGTACGGCGTCCTCGAGACCATGGCTCCGCTGGGCGCCATGCCCAAGCCCAAGAAGCCGGCAGGCGAGAACGCCTCGACGGTCCGCAAAATCATCCTCAGGCCGTCGGGGGTGAATTCCGCTGCAGCCGCAACCGCAAATGCTGCACGCGAGGCAGCAGAGCCTGAACCGCAGCCAACGCCTGCGCCCGCATCCCCTCCTCCACCTTCCCCTGTGCAACCCGCTCCGGCACGGAGAAAATCCCTGTCCGTCAAGGTCGACGACGCCGAGGACGACGAGTACGACCCCAAGGGGAGCACGCGTCGCAGGCGCTCGAAGCGAGTGTCGCTGCCTTCCAAGAAGACGCGGCACTCCGTCGCGGGCGAGCGGAGCGACTCTGTCATCATGGCCAGGACGGCGGCAGCCCCCAAGCCCTCGACCCCGAGGAAGCGCCCTCGTCGCCCCGACCCCGAGGACAAGGAGTTCACGGACAAGGTCGTCGAGGCGGCCGTGGACGAGGCGCTGAAGCACTACCGCTACCCTACGGCCTGGGCCCTCAGGACCCTCTACGACGAAAAGTGCGACGATGCGGGATTCGTGGCCATGATTGAGGACGTCTTCAAGCAGACGGCCGACCCGGAGACGATGGAAGAGTTTCACAGGCTCATGGAAGACAAGAAACGCGAGGGCAAGAGGGACGATCAGGGCTGCTACTACTTTGTCCCCCCCGCCACCAACAGCCGCTTCACTCCGCACAAGCCGAAGCCCGCTCCGTACGCCGAGCTCCTTCGCGACGTTGAGGGCGTGGCGCAGGCCGCAAGCGAGACGCGGCGAGCTGCCAAGAAGGCCAAAACGGCGCACGCCAGCCCGCGCAAGACGACAGCCTCAGGAGTGGTGGTCAAGGTGAAGACGCCGCGGTCCTCGCGCGGCAACAAGCATGCCCACAACGCCCACGCACGACGGGACTCGGGCTCTAGCATGTCGTCGCTCTCGTCGGCCATGAGCCTCAGCCTGTCGTCGCCCGAGGCCGAGGCCAGCGTCAACAACAGCCCATCGCTTCGAGGGGGGCCCGGTGGTGCTGCTGGGGCCAAGTCCCATCACCATGCGGATGCGCCAAAATCCCAGCCAATCACCACCCGCGGCAAAACCGTCGCCTCCAGCAAGCTGGCCGTGTCCAACACATCTGAATCAAACCCTCCCCCCCATCCCCATCCCCATCACCGTCATTCATCAGGCCGCACGCGCGATCCTCGCCACTCATCCAAGGCTGATGATGCCAGCATGCCTGGCCGGCTCGCCGCATCAGAGCCCTTCTCCAACCCGCCCCCCAAGACAGCCGCCAGGCCGGCCAAGCCCGGCGTCAAGGCTCCCATGCCAGACGACGACGACGATCCGTTCTGGGACAGGCGGCGAGATGCCCGCAGGGTCACTAACAGCTACAGTGCGCACGAGAGCTCTGTGAGGGACGGCGGCGAGGAGCCCGTCGAGACGCCCGTCAGGAAGACGAGAAAGACGCGCCAGTCGCTCGCGGCCCCCGTCAGCACCCGGGCCACGCGTTCCGCCAGCAAGAGGCCCATCGACGAGGTCGAGAGGACCGACTCGCCGGCAGCCTTCTCATGGCAGGGCGATGGCGACTCCATGTTCGGGTCGCGCGCCGCTACGCCGACGGCACTGCGCCCGACCAAGAAGCAGCGGACGGGCCTGCGCGTCAAATCATCGTAAGTTCTATCCCACCTGCCGTCAAAACCCGCCCGCGCATGGCCTTTTTGCGATGGTATCGGCTGCCCAAAGTTGGGCGCTGGCCGGAGCAAGGCACATCGCGGTCTGCGGTGACTGGGCTGGCAAGGGCGCCGCCATCCACCGCGCAAAACACCGTCCCATGCGCATCGTCGCATATGAGTCTTACGGCCATCGAGCGAGAACCATGCTGACAGCTTCATCCCCCCCGTGCAGGCCGGTGAAGAAGAAGGGCGGCACCGCTGCCGGTGTTCCGCGGTCGATGAGCGAGGCAAATTCGACGCTCAACAACGGAGCGCCGAAGGATCCGGTATGTTCACCCTCCTCCTCTCCGTGTAGTCTGCGTGTCCCAAATACTGCACCGGGCAGATTTTGCTGGTGGGCTGTTTCGGAGGCGCAGATTGTTTTTGGGGGTGCGCCGCGCAGACAAGGATCACACCACACCAGGGCCATTTACTAGCGGCTGCGTGTGTGGAATCCTGTTTTGCCATGTGGAAGGCGATGCATCCACGGGCGAAGACGCGAGGCAGATGAGCATCGTCGCTAACTGCTGTTTCCAGACGTCGGACAATGATGAGTACTGCTCGGCCTGCGGCAACGCGGGCGACGTCGTCTGCTGCGACGGCTGCCCGCGGTCGTTCCACTTTGAGTGCGTCGACATGGTGCAGTCTGAGGATCTGCCCGACGAGTGGTACTGCAACGAGTGTCTCATTCGACGCTTCCCCTCGCGCGTGCCTGTGCACAAGGGCATCTTCGCGAGTGCTCTCAACCATCTCGAGAAGAGCATCCCGCGCGCCTTCAGCCTGCCCAAGAAGGTGCAGAACCGCTTCGAGGGCGTCAAGGCCGGCGCCGACGGCGACTACGAGGACGTCATCGTCAACAAGACGGCAAAGTGAGTGGCGACGCACCTGCCCTCGCCCCGCGTCTGCTAACAAGAGCGCTCTGCAGGAAGCGAAATGGCTACGATGAGCTGCCTGACTTCTTCAAGCAGCGCGAAGACGGCCACGCCGTGCTGTGCCACGCCTGTCAGAAGGCGGCGACGGAAATCAGGGCCATCATCCCCTGCAGCGTGTGCCCCTTCCATTGGCACATTGACTGCCTCGACCCCCCGCTGGCCGTGCCCCCAGTTCTCAAGACTTGGCGCTGCCCGGCCCACGTCGACGATGTGCTGATCGAGGTGCCCAGCCTCGCGCCGGCGCATCGCTACCGCAAGGTGAAGGGCATCCGGGCCATCACGCCCGCCGTCAGCCGCGGCCTGAAGAACAATGGCCACATCGAGATTGACTGGAACGACGATCCGGAGGAAGCCGACGATTCCGGATGGCCGGACCCACAGTCATTTGGGCGGACGTTCAAGCTGTCTGCCAAAGGAGTTGTCCTCGACTTTATCGAACAGTGAGTATACCCCCGCGGCTTGTGCGGCCCTGGTTTTTGGTTTTTGCTAACTAACGCTTGTGCAAGGCTGCGACACCAAGGTGCTGGCTATGGATCTCGGCAGAAGGAATCCAAGCTGGTGCCATACCCGTCGCCGCCCACGCAGCGCGACTCGGCCACGCCCCTCCCGGGCTCCGCCCTCGAGCGCAAGGTTGAGGAGTTGCAGGTGTCTCTCAACTTGATAGGTCTTCGGCAAAAGCGGTCCGAGGGCATCGACCAGCTGACATCCGCGCTTCTCGTGAGCCCCCCCCCCTTCGG
Organism: Tolypocladium tundrense; assembly: GCA_024340025.1. Classification (NCBI taxonomy): domain Eukaryota; kingdom Fungi; phylum Ascomycota; class Sordariomycetes; order Hypocreales; family Ophiocordycipitaceae; genus Tolypocladium; species Tolypocladium tundrense. Next base: position 6,195 of record JALHBX010000636.1, on the reverse strand, counting down.
GACACCTTTTCGCGGCTCCTGTATGCTAACCGACTCGACACAGTCTGCTGCCGACCAGAGCGTGCTGTCCCTCATGGCCAAGGGAAACGCCGATAATATTGCATCCGGCCAGCTGACACGGGATGATAAGCAGAGCCTGCGTGCTACGCTGGCGCAAATGGAGGCCATGAGCGCCCGGATCCGAGAGGTCCTTGGCGACGACAAGCCGTCGCCCGAAACACCAGCCATGACGGCCGATGCCCACACGCCGGTGTCGGAATCGTCAAACATCAACCAGTCGGAAAAGCTCGAATCGATTGCTCCCGTTACGGAACCGACTCCCCCGTCCACGGTCGACCATGCCGAAGGCGCCATGGACCTCGACTAGAGGAGAACAGCCTCCTCTCGGCGATGCACATCGCGAACCAACGAGCATCGACAGACTGTCATGAGCGCTTGAACATGACCCCAGCGTACCGCCCTCCCCCCTATAGATCTGTACCACCTCCGCCGAGTCCTCGACTGCCACATAGTGGTCCGTGTCGATATTGGCCCATCCCCCTACCTTACGATTGATACCTTTCTTGCGAACAAAACGGAGTTTGGAGGACTTGGCATCGTGTCATGACACACCGTCATCGCATCGACACGGCCGACGATTGTGATGTTCTTTTTTCCAGCAGTTTAATTTGTGTTTCTGCCGCCTTCTTTTTCCTGCTTTTCATTCGCAGCAACCGAGAGCCGGGACATATATTATATAGCCAGGCTTTACGTCTTGACCCCGTGTTTCTTGTTCAGCAACCTGGGGCGTCCGCCGCCTCAGACCCTTTAATGAACTTTGCCCCGAGGAGGATCGTTTTCTGCTCACGCGCAGCGGGGGGGGAGGAGGCAGGGAGCGGAATGGTTTTTGCATGCCCGTTGTTGTATCATAGCCGGATTGGTGGGCGAGGAAATGAATGGTGCCTTAGGGAAAGCCTGCCACCACCCCCGTCGTTTTGCACCGACCGCCTCGGGAGGGGGACGGCCAAGGGGGGGAGTGGATAGCGTTTACCGAGATGACGTGGATGCAGATGGACAGGAAAACATATTTCCTTGTTATCTACTTCGTACAGCATTTGTGCCCACGCGTCGTGTTGCCAACGTTTGTGTGATGGGCTCCGTGTGAAGATGATGCCAGAGCTTGTTATTGGCGCGGGATAAACATCGTAGTCTTTCACCCCTCTCCACCGGGTTCTTCACCGGCTGACACGTCGAGACTGAGGAAGCATCGGAAAGATAGCCGGGACGACTCGACAATTCAAGGACGCAGCGGATGGAACAAGCATGGCGTACGGAGTAACAGGGGCAACAAAGGACATCGACACTGATGGCACGCTTCTCAACGAGGCATGCCTGGCCAACCGGGCTACCCGATGCGGCGTAAACACATTTTTTTGTATGGTTGGATCGACCTAGTATACAACTGCCCATTGCAGAGCAGGGCCAGCAAAGCCGGCTTCTTCTCCCCACCCTCTCGCTCTCTTGCGAGTCCCTTCCCGAGTCCACCGCCGCAAGGCCACACATGCAGCAGTGCGCCAGGTCGATGGTCGAGTCCTGCATGGGCGAGACAACAGAGGTCGAGACTGCTCCTGCGGCCGAAGCAGATAGTCCCTCGTCGAACGGTGCTCAACTCAGAGGCGTGATGTTCATCATGAAATAACCGAAGCAGAAAATAAAGAAGCAAAAGAGACAAACAAGTCGCCTCTGCTTGAAACCGTGTGGCGGGCTGAATGCTCGAGGCCAGCCTGGAACGCCCTTCCGCCAGGAGCAAACAGGGGAGGATAGGTTCCGCAGAGCGGCGACGGAGAGCTAGCAATGATGATGTCTCGGTAATGCGCATCCCTCTAAATCAGGTCCGTCTCGATCGCCGCCTCGAGCGACGGACTTGCTGAAGTCTACCAAATTCACAACCCCCCTCCAACTCCGAGTCGACTTTTCACAAAGGCCGGCTGCGCAATAAAACACAAACGCGGAGCAGGCCTCCCGCGACAGGATATCGACGCCACCGCTGGGCGTGGCCCACAATGTTCAGATCATCTCTGGTGAAATCGTTAGCGGTTGCTCCAAGTATCTAGCCCGGTTTGACGTACGCGGCCGCGTCTAGTGTTGGTCTGGTCTTGCTGCATGTAGCCCATGTTTTGCATGCCGCTCATGGTGCCCATGTTGCCATAGCCGTATGTGCCGCCCATGGGCAGGCCGAACCCAGGTGGTCCGTACGAGGGCTGACCGCCTGACATCTGGGGAACCTGTGACGGCGGCTGAATAGGGCTTCCGTTGGGCATATTCTGCTGGTGGTACTGGTCCACCGATGAGCCCGGCGTGGCATAGGCTCCATACCCAGGCTGCATAGGGGGGAAGCTGTAGTTCATCTGGGGCGTCGCCCGGCCCATCATGCTCTGCTGGTATTGCATTTGCTGGAGGTTGACCGCCGGGGCGGACCCCGCCGTCGCATTGAATATCATGCTTGGATTGTACGACTGGAAACCGGACATGGCTGGATCGGTGCTGTCGCTTCTCTGGGACCCGTATCCCGCGTCGAACCCGGGCGCGTTGGCCGCAGGGTTGAGTGGGTTGTAGAAAGACTTACTGCCCTGGGCTTGCTGCAAATGGTGACCGTTCATGTTGTTCTGTCGCGACGTGGGACGCTGTCGCTGTTCCGAGTGGGCGCTAGGCTCGCGGTTTGTCCCAGCGGCCCTGGTTGAAAGGCCGACCTCGTCCATGAGGCGTTTATAGCCTTGACTCGGCTGAGCCTTGATCTTGACAAGCACGTTCTTGACGTTGTCCACAACTTGGCCACGGATACTCTCGTCGAAGAAGGGAGTCGTCAGCACCTTGAAAATCAGGGTGGCGCCGTATGCGTGATCGCTGAGAATAGCCTCCAGGACTTGATCGTTGGGGGTGAGGAACAGCGCCTTCAGGATCGCATCACGAGCATCCGCCTCGGCCTTCTGGTTGATGACTTTGAGTACGGTGAGATAGGCGACCTTGTGGGTGCACAGATGGACGAGATAGGGCACGAGGCGGGGAGACAGGACGGTGCGTCGCTGGGGGAATGTGCAGGTGTCCAAGAACCAAGTAAGCAGGAGAGCACCGTTGGCGTCGGTAGCCAGCTGGACGCTGTGCAGGGCTATGGCGGCGGCGAGCATTCGCTGCTGGACCTTAGTGGCGTGGTGACTCTCGAGGCAGGCCCTCATGGCACGAGCACCGAACCGACCCTGGGCAACCTCCCACATTCTGCTCAGCATCGTCTCAAAGATGAACTCGTTGTAAGGCGCCCCAAATTTGAGGCATCCCTGCACAACGTAGTTGCCGTACTGGTCCAGGAACAGAGGCACTGTGTACGGTCGGATATGTTCGGCGATGGTAGTCATCTGGCTGGGAGTCTTGCAGACGTCGATGATCTTCTGGGCTGCCCAAGTGCCGTTCTTGTGGATGCCAATCTCGGCCAGATGTGGCGCGATTTCGGCCAGCATGGCGTCTCGCACCGGGTCAGCGCAATGCTCAAAGAGCTTCTGAACGACAGTGTTGCCCAGGTAGTCCGACGAGAGCTCCGCAATCTCTGGGAGCATCTCCAAAGCAATGCTCTCGATTTCACTCTGGGACAGGAGATTGTTGTCGATGCGCTTGCGAATGTCCCTCAGCCTCGGGGCGTCGTGAACCCGCGTGTGAGTGGGCTCTCGAACGGCGGGAACCTCCTCGACGAATGCGTTGTACTGGATGGCCGATTGAACGCTGCGAGATATCTGAAGCTTGTCATCGTCGGGTGCTCCAAACTGATCAACAATGTCGAGGATGTCCGTGATCATGTCGCGCAAGGGCGGAACGGTGGGGGTTGCCTTGCCCAGAGCCGGAGCCTGTTGCCCTTCTCCGGGGGAAGACGCTGGTCCTTGAGCCGGCCCTTTGCCCTTCGCAAACGGGTCGGGGCTGGGGGATGGGAAGATCCCATCATGGCCGGGGGTGTTGGAGGCCGACGGCGGCTTCGCAAAGTTGATTCGAATCGGGCCAGCGCCAGGGAATATCTCCTTGCCATTCATGTTCGCCTTGGCAGAAATGGCGCTCTCAACCCTCTCGAAGTTGACGAAACCGCAGTTCTTGTGGGTCAGCACACGAGCCGACAGGATGGGGCCGTGGGCCTTGAACATTTCGACGAGAGTCGATGTGGTGGTCGATGTTGGGATGCCCCCAAGCCAGAGTGCACTCGTAGGACCCTCGAGTCCTTGCTCGTCGGCACTGAGAAGCCCGGCATTGCGGCTGTTCGATCTGCCGATGCTCATGCCGGCGATGGCCTGGGGAAGGTCGTCATACTCCTTTTCATCCTGCATATGCATCTCAGAGGTCGCCATGGGGCTGGGGACAATGTTGTTGCCGGCCAAGTATGTTCGCATGAGGCGGCCTCCGGGAGTCTCCAGCACGCCGGCAGTGCGTGCACGAGGGCGAGTAGCCGAAGCCTGGTTCGCAAACGCTTGCACGGCTAGGTTGTGGTTGTGGATGGCTGCATGCGTGGCGGCCAGCTGGTCCTGCAGCGCGGCTGCGTACTGGGTGTCGATGGGCACGCCATCCACGTCGTATTCGTCCTCATCATCGGCGTACTTGTCCTTGTTGTTGACCGAGTAGGAGCGGAAGCGGCTGGACTGCTTCGCGTATTCAACCATGTAGGGAGTTGCGAGCTGGGCCCGAGCAGGCTGAGGGGTCTCGGCTAGCCCGAGGTAATCCAGGGTTCGCATGTGCACGTCGGATTCTCCGCCTCCTTCCCTGGAGTACTGGGACTGCGATGGCGAGCTTGGTCCGTTGGATCCGACACTAGCAATGCTTGCAAGAGTTGAACCTCGCTCACGACCGACGCCAGCTGGATTCCAGCCGGTGTTGTTGAAGATGGAGGGACCGAATGGGGAGGCTGTACCGGGCAAGGCAGAGAAGGGACTGCGCTGGGGCATAGACCCTGCTCGGAGGCGTGATAAAAGTGCGGAACCGCCAGAGGTGCTGTCGGGGTGGTCGAGGTTGGGAGAGGGCGACTTGTTGAATGGACTCTGGGACGGGGTAACTCGAGCAGACTTTGCCGCCAGGCCAGGGATATTCAAGAGGCCGTTGGCAGGGCCGCCGGGAGAGAAACGAGACGGGACGGTGCCAGCTCGGGCTCTTCGGGTCTGGGGCAGGCTGTCGGGGGTGGGGAGTTGGCCAAAGTCGGGGAAACCGTCGGTTGGTGATTCGGGGATGTTCTCGCGAAGGGGAGTTGAGTTGCCGCTCGTGGGAGGGCCACCCCAGGGGTTTATAGGCAGGCCAGGGATCCCTTCCTGGGCTTGAATTTCTCTTGCCCTGGAAAAAGGTTGATCAGCAAGAGAGTTTGATGTATGCAGATGGGGTGCCTCGGTGGCGCTGCACGGGACGAACCTTTTCGAGAAGAGCCTGCCCGAGCCAGCCATCTCGTGCGACGGAGAACCAGCCCCGGATCGCGAGTTGCCCGCCATGATTCCGTTATGGTTGAGGCCACCGGGGAGACCAAATGGAGACCTGGTCGGGGGCACCGACGCATCGGCGGCAGAGGCGTTGTTGGCAGAGGGGGAGTGCGAACGGTTCTGGGTCGCGGCGTGGTGCGAGCCATAGCCGGGCGCCATCTGATCAGATCTGGACATTGACATTATCAATTACCTGCCTGGCCGCATGGCACAACGCCACAAAGCGCCTCAGGGGTAGGATAGAAAGTATTATTTCGCGCGTCGGGTGTCGAAGGGAGGATGAAGGAGGTCGAGGTCGAGGTCGGGGCCAAATGTCATGAAGCGCCACCACCACACGATGGCAGCTGACGCAGCAGCAGCAGCGGGAGCCCAGCGTACGACGAGAGAGTGAACAGTCGCGGCGCAGCGGGCGGTCCAGTAGCCGGTATTACAAGGGGATACTGTGACGAGCCGAATCGGGCGCCTCGTCGACTGGCGGCGGTGGACGGGGCAGCACGGGGCTGGTGAGGCGTGCTGAGGGGATGCGTCGGTCCGCCTGGCTAACCCGTCGAATCTTGCGGGATTGAGTTTGGCTGCTGCAGCCGCCGAGCTTCCGCGAGGTGCCCAAAGGAAGGGAAGAGACGAGGCAGAAACAAAGTACAAACGGGTTCAATATACAGGCCTCATTGGGGGGGGGGGAGGAGAAGAGAGAGAGAGGAGGAGGTTGGCGATGGGGGGAGAAGCG
>JALHBX010000635.1:0-45679 GCA_024340025.1 Tolypocladium tundrense | reverse complement strand
GGCCAAGCCCACCACCACGAAACAAAAGGTACGATGAAGCTATTCACGAAACAAGGAGACCTCAACTCGAGATCTCAATCTCCCGGTGTCAAAGGGTGTCGGTCTCTCTCCGAGGAGGGGAGGCGCAACGGATGGATGGATATTGCGACTCCCTTACGTAGCACCTAGGTTACATAATTGCCTTCCTTGCCCATGGCCTGCTACGAACATGGACGGCACGTCAGCACCTAAAACACCAAGGCGGCATCGGATGAGGCACATACTGCATTGTATTATTTTTGGGGCCAGCAGCAGGGCGACCCTGCCGGACAGCTCGCTCTCTCGTGGCACACCGCTGCTCGCAGCTCCCAGGCTGAAGCCACAGCGTTTGACCACAGCGGCTGATCTCACCATTTCAACAAGGTTGTCCCGCTAACGACAACCCCATCGGTAGCTCCAGCACGGTGCACAACGAATGTTCTCGAGCTCCACCCGAGCCCAATGCGTCTTTTTACGGAACAGGCGGGGACTCTCGCTCTTGGTGTCGCCCCAAACACATGATAGATACCCGAGTTTCCCGGTTCTCGCCGCCCTGGGCCAAGTACCGCCGCGGTAGTACCAGTGCTACAGACACGGGGAGCTCGTGGTGCTGCTTATCAGAGATACGAGTACTCTGTATGGCCAGCCAGCTTGAGAGCAGGGCGCCCAGTGACGGAAAGTGTAATGGCAATGATAAATCACTCAACAAAGCCTCCGTTCGCGGCGGGCTGGCGGGCTGGCCGACTCGGCTGAGTCAACATGGTGCCGCGGTGCAGAGTTTGGTGTCTCTTGTTCTCGCGCGTTCGCGATGGCCTCATCTGCAGGTGCTGTATGTACCGTACGGTGTGGACTGCAAGTACACGGGGCCCATCGGCCCATCGTCCGCGGCACGGCAACGGCTCGGGTGCATCGCGCGCGAAATCGTGGCTGCGTCCGGAGCTTCACGGCTCCCGTGTGGCCCCAGAGCCGCCCGCAGCCGCGTCCTCCCGTCCACAATCGGGAACACCAGGAATCGGTTCTCGTGTCTCCTTGCCTCGTTTGGCCGACGGCATCCTTCATCCTCGTCGGTCGCTTCCGTGGCACGCATCGAACCCGTAAAAGCACAGCTTGGCGAGCGTATAAGGCCCAGCAGCGGTGCTAGTACCCACAGGAGCATGCGCCAACCCAGACGCCTTCTCTGCTTCCGACATCGTGCGTGCATCTTCAGACCTCTCAGTCGAACGTATAATGATAATCAGCCGCCCGATGGCGTCGCCGTCTGTGGAATCAACGCTTCCTTCTGGCTCCTCCCTCGCTCTCGTTCGCAGCGACGAAAATCACGCAAAAGTCGCCGTCTGACTCCAGTCGCCACCGTCATCCGCAGGGCGAAACTCGACGCCCTGTCCGAAGTACCCAGCATCCTGCCACGCCTTCATCGCCGCGCCGTCAAAGGGGCCCTGCGTGGCTCCGTCTCCGCCATCGCGCCCGTCCGTCCACCGAAACTCCCACATCACGGTATCCCCAGACGTCTCGCCGCCGCCCTCCTTGTCTGCTTGTGACTCGGGCTCGACCCAATCCTCACCCGTCTCGCGCCGATACTCCCGCACCAGCACCTCTCTCTCCTGGTCATAGACTTCCTCGTAGTCGCGGCTGAGCAGTTTGTCGGCTGCATCTGTGATGGCATCGATCGATTGCTTGATTCGAGCCTGCTCCGGATCCTCGGCGACGTGTGCGTCCACGTCCATGCTTTCAGCGCCCTTGCTGAGTTTCTTGAGCTTCCATTTCGGTATCTTCTTGGGCTTGGTCTGGTTTCTCCCCAGCCGTGCCAAAGCCTCCAACGGGGTCTCGGCCTTTTCTAGCTGCAGTATCAGCGTCTTGAGCAGGTCTGATACCAAGACGCCGTCTTCCTGGATGCGCTGCTTCCGAGCTTCAGCCTCGCGTTTTTCGTGCGCCTCGGCCGCTCTTTTCATCTCCTTCTTGCTGAGCCCTTGCAGCCAGCTGTCGTGAACCGCGTCGGGGTCTCCGGCTTTGCGCACGTAGTTTCCTTCCTGGTCGAACTGTCCGTCGTCCATCTCGGCTTTGAGGTTGAACGCTTCTAGCTTCGGCGCATTGCGCTTCAGGCCGCCAGCACCAATTTCTTGGTCCAATCCCTCCTCTTGGATCGCAAGCTCGACGTCGGCTTCGTCGTCGCTGCTCTCCCGCTCATCCAACCTGACATGCCCGCCACTCTTGCTTTCTTCTACCTGGCCATGGATCTGCGAGGCGTCGAGGAAGTTCACATCCTTTCTCTTCCGCCCTGATTTGTCAAAGTCGCCGGGGTCTGCTTCTTCTTTGGCCTTCTCATCGCCAGCAGGGGCAAACATGTCGTCGTCGTCGTCGTCGTCTTCGCCGTTCCCCTTGGGATCTTTGCCATTGGCGTCGCCGCCTCTTGCGTTGTAATTATCCAGTTGCTCCAGAATATCCACATCGCCCTTCTTGCGACTCGCTGCTCTTGCATTGAAGGTCTCATTATCCGAGTCGCTGTCGTAGCCATCGAGGTTTACAGCGCCACGCTTTGTGGCACTGCTACCGCCTATCACGTCGGCATCAAGCACCGCATCGTCTTCACGCGTGTCCGGGGCGAGGGTTGACGGGTTGCGCACGTCAAACTTGACTCGCTTAGTGTCAGTCTCGTCGTCGTCGCCCTTGTCGTGGTGATGCGTGCGCGCGAAGTTCTCGCCGGCTCGCTTTGGCCGCGCAGCCGAGTGTCGCGATGCCATTCTGATTGGATTCGCAGAACCGTGGTATCCTGTAAAAGGAAGAGGCCTAGTTTTGCTGTGGATGCAAAACGGCAATAGAGCGATGGTGACGGCACAAATGCTGCCGTCGCCTCGAAGCTTGGTGCTGTCGGTGGACGCTAACTGGCTAGCGGATCATTAATGGAGCCGATGGCAAGCCTCCTGGCGGGACCTGCGCCTGCGTCATTCCCTGAGGCTGCCTTAATGCCACCAGACCCCACATGTCCTCCCGCATCTTCGGAGCTTCATCTGCATCAACGCCCAGGCAACACGACTCTCGCAACACTCCCGCCGCTGTATGAGTGCGTGTTGCTACTCGCACGCATTCCACGTAAGCTTCTACACTCGAGGCGAATCCGCCACACTCTAGACGCTTCGAATCCTCGCAGTCTGCCATAGGCCGCGGCTCTTAATCGAGAAAGGCTGCAACGCTGGACGAGCTGCCAAGATGGTTTGTCGCCAAGCACCCCTCGCCCACCTACGCATGTCTAACAACTTCCTCCAGTATTCCAGCTTCGGAAGCGGCTATGACCCGGGCAACCCGGAGTACCTGTACAACATGGCGCGCCAGACCCGACGGCCGTTCATTCAGCGTTTCGACGAGTACTACAGATGCTACCCCGTCATCATGGCGCCAGGCTCCGAGCGGCCAGAGCTCAACTACGGCTCCAAGATCATCCTCCCGCCCTCGGCTCTCGACAAGGTCTCCAAGCTTCACGTGCAGTGGCCGCTTCTGATGGAGATGATCAACGGCGAAAAGGGAAAGCATTCCCACGCCGGTGTGCTCGAGTTCATCGCCGAAGAAGGACGAGCGTACATTCCGCAGTGGGTTCGTAGCTCCCGCCTTGCCTCTTGATCTGACCTTGCATCTAACTCGCTGCAGATGATGGTAACTTTGGGCATGGAAGTGGGCGACATGATTCAGATTCGGACAACCTCGCTCGAGCTCGCCAAGATGGTCAAGCTGCAACCCCAGTCTGTCAACTTCCTTGAAATCAGTGACCCCAAAGCCGTTCTCGAGAGAGCTTTTAGGAATTTCGCGACTCTCACGAAAGGCGACGTCTTCAACTTCGAGTACAACGACGAGGTCTACGACGTGGCTGTCCTGGACGTCAAGCCAGAGACCGACAAAATGGGCGTCAGCATGATTGAGACCGATGTGTCTGTTGAGTTTGCCCCTCCCGTCGGCTACGTTGAGCCGGAGAAGAAGAGCGGCACAAGCACGCCACGCAGCACCCGCGGCGGTCTCCCTACCGGAGGAGTCTTGCACAGCCAGGGGACCATGGCCCAAGCCATCAACTACAACGCCATCGCTCCATCTGTGACGAGTACCCCTACCAACTTCTTTGGTGAGGGACAACGTCTCACCAAAAAAGGCAGCAAGAACCCGACACCAAAGCCAGCCACGCCAGTACCAGTCGATCCCACGGCCCTGCCTAAACGGCGCACAGGAGCCCCCGCTGCGCTCCGATTGCCACCGAACAAGCTGTTCTTTGGGTACGAGCTGAGGCCGGTCAAGACAGACGAGGAGAAGAAGCAGGAGAAAGAGACTGCCGAGAGACCTCACTTTGCCGGCCAGGGTCAGAGCCTTCGTGGCACCGTGAAGAGAAAGGGCGAAGGAGATGAGAAGTCGAAGGCGCCGGACAAGAAGGGGCCAGGTGAGGGCCATCGCCTCGATGGCCGCCACCCGAAATGATGGCCGTATTTGATGCTTGCAAGGCGTTTGGGGTCGGGTGAGGGATCATGCACTTGAGATCATGACGATCTAGCAAACACCAGACACATTCTCGTCGGTAGCTTAGTAACATCGTGAGGAATGACAAGGCCGCCAAGGTCATAATGATGAATGCTTGCTTATGCCGTCACGAATATAAAGCTTGGTTACAAGAAAAGGGGCAGAGTGTTCGAGAAATACCGAAACGGTGTGCATGCAGGCACATCTGGATTTCATTTGCCTATGGCGATGAGGTGCTACAAGCAACCTCCGATATGTGTGTAGAGAAGTAACCCCCAACACCTCAAGCTAAGCGAGCAAGCCATCTAGTCATCCGGCGCCTCCTGAAATTCCTAAAGCCCACATGCTGGCTACTGTCCAGGCATGAATCCGAGCCCACGTCCCTGCACAGCTTGGTTGCAGCTGAACGGGCGAGTGCTCAGGCGTCTCGCTCAGCAAGCCACTTCTGGAATTCGGCGTCGTCCTGGCCGACTGTCTGGCTAGAAATGGACTATTAGCAAACGGATGTCTCTGAGTGCAGGAAGAAAGAGTGTTATGTGGCTTACCTGCGAGCACGGCTATACGCTCTCTCCTTCTTGACAGTGGGCGACTCGTCCTCCGACTCGGCCTTGGCCTTCTTGGGAGTATGACCCACGAGATCTTCCTCATCGTCGTTGATCTCAACAAATTTGGAGGCCTTGGGGGACTTGAATGGCTTGACAGGCGTCGCCTTGCGCTTAGTCGGGGTCTTGTTGTTGCCCTTCTTGGGCGTGTGGACAGCTGAACCACCATTCTTGGTGACATCGCCGTTGCGCGCCTTGAAATCCTTCATGACGACTTTGGTGAAATGCTGGCTAGAAAACAGTCAGCTTTCATGCTGATGATGTACGCACGAGGCAAGGGGGAGAGAGCAGTCACCAACCTAATGGCATCCTTTGTAAAGCCGTAACCGATGCTCTCCATGATAGTATAGACCTTGGGCCAGTTATAGGAGGGCTTGCCTTCGTTGTTGGCTAAGATTATGGCAACTGAGAGGTCTCGTTCAGCCGCCATATCCCACTTCTTGTCGCCAACAGGCATCTTGGGCAATGCTAGAGCGGTGGTGTCAGCATGGTTTCGTGTCTTGATATAGTCAGGAGTGGAGAGGACGAGAGCCAAGTAGCGAAGCTCGACCACGCGCAGGAAGAGTCTCCTCGTGACATACGGCCAAGCGAAAGATGAAGGATGGCAGAAACATGGGGTAGAGTACATACCAGATAAAGATTGAGTACGATGAGAGCGATGGCAGCCCGTAGTGAGCTTTACTGGGAGCGGTCGCGTAGATGTGGCAGTCCAGCTGGAAGAAGAGTGCGATGTGTGAGGAAAGGAAGGGAAGCCGTTGAATAATTGAGGGCTACTTTAAAAGGGAGAGCGAGTACTGGCTCTTGATGCCTGAGGAGCTGGTTCAAGTCACCTGACGCCCTGAACAGGCCGACGGTCAGTGGCCGGCAAGCAATTGTTCACAGCTATCTGCAGGTTATCAGAAAGGGCCAGGTGGTAGCCGGGGTGCTCTCGGTGCGAGTGAATACTCGCGCATGATAGTGTGCTCTTGGTTTGCCTCCGAGTACTCTAGGCACTAGCGGTGAGATGGAGGTGCTCAGCTTGATGATTGTTGGTTTCCCAATGCCCATAGCTTTGTAATGCTGGGAGTATGGATTATATGTAACAGAATCATAGTTGTTTATTATCTCTGCTTTCTTGAACCTTTGATAGTTGAGCAACTACTGGCTACGACTCCCATCTGTGTGGTCGGAGAGCCAACACAAGAGCCTAGGATAGACATGGCAACAACCGATCCCAAGAACATCATACTTCACTCCTGGTCGATTTGTTCCTATTGGGGCATTTAAGCTCGATAACACAGTTCTAGTCCGAAGTCTTAAATCTGCTCCTCCTGTCACAGTTGACAGGCCGTGTCCATGTACTGCGGCCAGACGGGCGGGCTGAATACTAACAGAAATTGCGTCTTCTGATGGAGAATTTGTAACTCCAGGAAGAACGTGGCGTCATAAATTAGAAGATCGGACGATAAGTTGGGGGACCATAATGCCATTCCATTTCGAATCTTTCTGCCAAAGCAAATCCTTGTCTGCAGAGACAAGCTCTCAGAGCCTCAGTAGCAACTCCGCCGTCAAATCAAGCAAGCCAATGTGTTCATCGTGTCCCTCAATCCCCAGATGCCACATCCATTCGATTCCCATCCCCATGCCCGCTAGGGTCTCGTACCACCGTGATAGCTCATCCACGACCGATCCACACTGGAAGTAGATGTCCGACACTAGGCGAACCACAAAGGGTGGGATACCGAGGAGATTTAGATCTCACAGGTTTCAGCAGCTTCAGCGGCGTCGGCTTCCTTGCAGCGCTTCCTGTAGCAACAATATTAGCAACGATTCTACCTCCATAGTAGTTTCGGAACATGTTCTTGCCTGAGTTCATCGTTTTCGCTCTTCACTTTCTTGGAAGGAGTGGGAACCTCGCAGTCATCATCCGAGAGCTCGCGCTTGAGGTTCTTGACCTCGTCGTCATCGTCGACGGGGGTAAGCTCCCTGGTGTTCTTCTTTGACGGAGTCTTGCGCTTGCGAGCGCTGGTCGGCTTCGCCGGGGTCGTCTTGGTAGGGGTGGCAGCGCCGCTGGCGGCCTTGTTGATACCCGACACGTCCCGGTTCTTGCGCAGCTTCTGGACATGCTGACTATCAAGAGCAGGAATTTAGAAACTGTACGCGAAACGTATGATGGCACGAGATGAAAGGGTGAAAGCACTTGATGGCATCGTAGGAGTAGGTGTATCCCATCTCCTTCATGCGCTCCGTGACGAGCGTGATCATAGCCTTGTTGGGCTTGATCTCGTCGATAAACGCGAGGAGGAGGGCCTCGTGGGAGGTGGCATCCCATCCGCGAGAAGGCATGGTGACTTGCGGTATGTGCTGGGTGTGAAATGTGGGTGGTCGTTGTTTGAAGAAAGTTGGGTAATGAGTGCTCGGTCAGAGATGGAAGTGAAGAAAAACAAACTGGCGCTGGGTTGGGAGATGGAAGAGAACACAAGAAACTAGTTGCCGTGGGCGACGCAGATGGAACAGCTGCAACTCGCAGCTGGATAGTCGACCGCCAAACACAAGAACATAAAAGCACAAAAGCACAAAGGCATAACATGGAAACAGTAAAATGGAAGTAGAGTGTACCGAAGCGCATTTTCGGTAAACACATAGCCCTTGGCCCGCAGCTCATCCATGACCTTGGCCCAGTGCTCGGAGGTGAGGGTGGTGTGCTGGAACAGCGCGATCAGAATGTCCTCGTGGACGGCGGGATCCCACTTCATGCATTGACGAGAGCCCGCCATGGTGGATTTCGCTCGAGTCCAAGGAGCAAAAGAGTTTGATGATGTGGTGTTTCGAAGTTGTGTAGCTTCGGGGACGAGGGGTTGAGGAGCGATGTTTGAGGAGTTGAAAGAGAGAGGCACAAATTGAGTGGTGAATGAGAGGAGTTGCGCTGGCAACAACGCAGGGCCACGGAGTCTGTTTGTCTCTTGCTGCGTTGATTCGTAACCAGCTGTGCCGCTCGGGGGGTGCTCCAAATAAACACAGAACAGCGCGGGTCGGAGGCGAATCGAAGAGACAACCACAACGCCGCTAGAAAAGAGAAGAGAGAAACACGCCGCTTACCGAATAGCCTCCCACGAAATGTCATGCTCCTGCTGGTGAAGGCTGTCCACGATGGCCTCCTTGACAGCTGGGCCAAGGCCGGAAGCTTGATTGGCAGCCTCGTAGAGGTTCACCACGAGGTTGTTGAGGAAGACGACATTCTCCCAGATAGTCGGTCCCTTGGGGGCCATCTTGGCTGCTGCTGATGCGTTGGCGAGGTTTAGTGTTTGTTTGTGATGGTCGTGGGCGCGTAGGAGCTGAGGAATGGTTGTGTGGTGTTGACGGTTGGGTTGAGTTGCAGGTTGCCAACGGGTAGGGAGCGGGCTGTTGTGGTTAAACAGGTAGAGAGGGCAGGCTGTTGTGGTTGCCAGTCAGGTGAACAGCACCTGCTTAACGCTACCATTTTCCCCTTCCAGGACTACTACCGTTGCCAGTTGTTGTTACAGCCCTAATATGTACAATGCGCGAGTTTGACACCCGCTACCAAGCTGGCCCGCCAGCCAACGTCACGAGGCTACACCGTCCATCCCTAATACTTTAAACTCCAGTTCGGGATCGATAATATGAGAACACATTCGGTCCCTGTGCAGAACCGTCCATGGAACGCTGAAAGACACTGCGCCTTTTATAAAACACTTTCACATCGCCGCGGTTCATACGAAGAGCGGGAGCAAATGGCCAGAAGATGGACATACTGGTCGCTACCAGGTGGCGGATGCTAGGCCTCACCGTAGTTGTCGAAGCTGCACGACGTTAGCCTTTGAAAGTCATTCACACCCTTTGCCAAACGTACTCTGAGCCGAACTGGTCTGCACTGCCAGATCCATTGTGTGCAGCAAGCGCCAGGACCGCTTCGTCGTCGAGAGTCGGATCGTGCTCGGGTTCCGATCCAGGCTCTAAATCATGCGAATCCATCTTCTGGCGCTTGGCAGGATGATCGTCATCTTCATCCTGCTCGGTTTGTTCAGTTGGCTCCAACTGACCAGCGCTCTCGGCGCCATCGGCGTCAACGTCGCCTTCATCTACATGGTCAGGATCTGTGGAGACCGGTTCGGACTGGACAACAGACGTGGCGACCGCCGGTGCCGATGGATCGCTGGGCGCCCCTGAAGCATGCTCTGGTGATACGACATCGCCCTCCGTGGACGCCTCAGGAGACTGATGGTGCTGTTGAGATTGCTGAGGTTGACCTGGAGTCCCGATTGGTAAGGCACCATGAGCTTGCCCAGGCATGGTTCCAAAGTACTGCCCCGGTACAGCACCAGGGAATGGTCCCGTTGCTACACCAGGAACCTGTCCGGGAGCATGGGCGGGAATGAAACCAGCTCCTGGGCTGGGCTGCCCAGTGGAATCCTGGTCCTGCTGCTTACGAGGCCGGCCTCGCCCGGGGCCGGGTCTTCTCGTGATGGGGTTCATTGTCGGATCAACGCGCCTGGCGCTCTCCGCAGCAGCCCCATTTGCGTCAGCTTTGTTCTGGGCTCTCCTAAGTCCCTGGAAGTGCTGCCTGTAAGGAGGGGTTGTCAGCTTAACCAGAGAACATCATGACGAGTAGTTGTTGATTCATGTCGAGGGGCTCGATGCACATGAAGTCAAGACTCCAGACTGAACATTGCCAGTATATCTTTGGCCATGAAGGTATCATCCATGTACAATTGGGCAAGGTTTAACTCGTGTGATGGATGAGATGCATGAGAAAGACACCTACCGGCAGCCCTCATTGGTGAAGCCGTAGCCCATAGTTCGCATGTGGTTACCGATGGTGGTCCATTCCGCGCCACTGATGACGCCGATGTTTTTGACGGACAAAATGGTAAAGAACAGGTCCTTGTCTGCGCGATCGTTCCAATTCTTGTTGTTCATGGCCATATCAGACGACTGTGGGTCACCACGGCGACTCGAGTAAGTCGCAGTGGTGGTGGACTGTGGTGGTTTGGTGGTTTGAATGTAGTCGGTAGTCCTCTGCGCCGGACGACGATAGGCAGTGTTAAGTGCGGTGCTCGGTCAACGGCAAAATTGGTAGTGGAAATTGGTAGGGGGACCGTGGAGGGAGTGGAGAGGTTGGGGGGATGGTCGATACAGCATGGCCCGTGCGCCCGGACTGGCACGTGGAGATGGCCGGAGAATGGGATAACTCTTATTCCGGCCACGAGATGTATGTGATGATCGTTGGCAACGCCTCATGATGCCATTGAAAATGGCCGAGGGCTCATGTGGACTTCAACAAGAGAGATGAATAGGCATTGGAAGGGTGGAACGAGACGTGAGCCGAGATTGCGGGAGTCGCAGACAGTTGCACAGGGCATGTAGCTCGCATGGATCATGATGCAACGGCTTAGCCGGGGCTGAAGCGGCGTTTAGCCGCGCCTCAGGACTACTCGTACGAGGAGCACTCGTACTTGTACGAGTACGTATCGTCCACACCACGCCCTGTGTGATCTGCGCTGCTCCCGCATAATCGGGTCAGAATTGACAGCAATTGACAGCTTATTATACTGTACCATTTGGCATTCATCGATAAGTCTTTTTGACTCCTCCTGCGGTCTAAAGCCCTGCCTACCAAGCAAAGCTGTGCAAGAGCAGCGCTTCAGAGTACATACAATCACGGCCTCAGTCTCATGCACCTCCGCTACGGCTTTTAGTAATCTAGTGGGCAATGACCCAAGTTGAAGCTTAAAGTACCGACGTGGCCTGACGCCTGCGAGTCGGAGACGACCGGTGCCGTGGGGAGCGCAGACAGGTGGACATCTTCTGCATGTTGCTTTGTAAGTCCGGCGGGCAAACCGGAGCCATGACGATGGAGGCGCGTTACGTGAGCAGCCGAGACTCTCGTTGCCTCGTGCTGTGGTGTGCACGAGGAGACAGAGGTGTGGGATGGAGGCACGCAAGCATGTAAGGGAGGGCGCTGGCTGGAGTCGTGATGGAATCAACACGAGAGAGGTATACGTACCTCTTCCACTCACGTGAGTTCGTGGCAACCTGGCGGCACCCCCGTCACACTGTGTCCCGCAAAAGTTCGCGCAGTCGCGTCTTCCGACCACCTTCCCCCATCCCCTCCTCGACAAGAAGCGCCGCTGGCGCCCCTGCGCGACCATGGGCGGGCTCGAATTGCCCCTCAATGGTTTTCAAGCGCCGTATTTGTCGCCTCGCGAATTTTCCAGGCGCCGCGGGCGTTTCTGGGGACGAAACGGGCACTCGTCGCAATTGTTGAAGTTGGCGATGGTTGGGACACAGGCCCCTCTTTTGATGACGCCGTCCGGTGAGGAGCACTGCCGGCTGCGACGCACACGGTCTGGGGTCTCGCGTTGTCGCCCCTTTGCTTCTCCCTTGGATTGAAATGAGGCGACGGCAGTCTGGGCGAGAACCAGGCTCTCTCGTGTGAGGCCCCATCTCGGCTTCACTCGCGAGTCCCATGTCTGACAGCCCGGTCGGCGCGACAACGATGAGCGGCTGCTCAGCGAGAGAACGAGGCCTAGCATGGCACCCGTGCTGTCAACCTCTGCGGCGCGATATCTCTCTGGATTCAGAGCGACGCATTCGTGCCCATTCCGGCAGCTTCGGATTTATCCAAGCGACGACGTCCGGCTCTAGCGCCTGCTGGCTCCGCCGGGGCTGACGGAATGAACCTTGATCCAGCGACTCGACTGACCCTCCCGCTTTTTCTTTTCTTTTCTCTGCGCCTGGGCATGAGTCACACGGGGTTTCAGCGATAGGGAACCCTGTTTGTTGGGCGCGATTTCCAAGCGATATCCATCCAACACTGCGCCTGCGGACTGGAACGCCTTGGCCGCCTCGCTGCCAGCGCAATTGGAGCCACGGATGGCTGGCGCCTGGACACTGGGGTCGCCGCAAAAAGCCAAAATAGTCCTCCATGCCGCAATCAACCGCTCATATGATGCCCTCGAACGGCATCGCAACTTGGAATACATTCCACGGCCTGGGCACTGCTCCAGACATGGCTTACAGGGGGTGGGGTCGAGTCGTCAGTGGGCTCGCGGAGCCCCATTAGCGCTGCGGGGGCGCTGCTGCAGCCACTTTACGCGCGAGCCGGCTCCCCTCAGCGCGCACCCTCCCCACCACTTTACGCCAGCCGCCTGCAAACGGGCCCCTAACATGCGTAGCACCAGGCAACCACGGGCTAAAGCGTTGCCATCTCAGACAAATCATTCACTGTGATGCCGACTCGAGGTCAGCGTTGCCCATGCGGTACATGGATGTGGATACCGGTTCGTTTTGCATGGCCCATGAGAGGTTCTGTTCCTGGTCCCTGCGTCGGCTCCGTCACTTCGTGCCTCGTCGTCCTGCATTGTGGCCTGGCCTCGATGCCTTTTAAGTCGCCGCCCTCCCCGTCGGGGCGCTCCTCCATTTGTCCCCAACATATCCATCATCCATAGGTAGGTAGGTTTTTGCTACCTACGTACTTCCGTACGCATCTCCATCTCATCCCATCAACACCACCGGCAGCTTCTCGGCCCGTTCACCACATGCCCCGAGCCCCGTGACTTCTGCCCGGCACTGCAACACACATTCACGCTGACTCACTTCGACTGCCTCCCTCTCGTCTCCGCACTCTTGGTGTCTGCCTCTGCTGCCTTGGCCTCTCTGTCGACTATTTCGTCCGCTCACTGGCCGTCCCTCGTGCCTCGCCTCCTTCCCTCTCTCATCAGCTCAAGCAACCTCTCGCCTCACGTCCGCCACCATGACTCCCAACAGTGACAACGCCATGGCTCGCTTCCTCTTCGCCATCCTGAAACAAAAGAACCTCAAGGATGTACGTGCTCAACTGCATCTGGCTCAAGGTGGACTCTGACCTGACCTCGTCCCAGATTGACTGGAACCAAGTCGCCCAAGATCCCGTCCTTATCCAGCCCATTACGAATGGACACGCGGCGAGGATGCGATACTCGCGCTTCCGATCAACTGTCACGGGTCATGAGCCGCAGAAGCGAATCCGTCACACCGAAAAGGCTCGCGTGTCCAAGTCCAAGAAGGACCACCCGTCCAAGAAGGAACCCATCATCAAGTCAGAATCCGGAGTCCCCCTGTCGTACGCTCAGGTATGTTGAGATGTGCGGTCCTGTTCAACCTACAGAATCACTGACGTCTTGCTCGTCCTAGTACTCGCCTTCCTCGGTTGCCTCCCCCTATCTGGGTGATGCTCGAGACGACTTCAGCGCTCGATTCCTCACGCCTTGCAGCGACGACATGACACAAGCCTTGTCCATCCATCCTGCAGCTATCGAGAATGCTACAAGCGGGTTCGTCCCAGGCACAGATGGAAGCCCCAACTTCCTCAACCATGCCGCCCACTCCCCGGCATTTTCCGCCTTTGATGCTGCCTACGACTTGAGCAGCTACAGTACCGGATCAGACTTCCAGAGCCAAGACGTCTCCGACCTCAGCGCCACCCAGTCTTTAATAGACTGTGGCCAGGACTGGAACGACCGCTTCCACGAACCGAAGCTCTTTTGATACCCCGTGGGAGCAAGTTCCAACGGAAGGGGACGGTTGATGGCGTGTAGAAAATGGCGTACGGTAGACGTTACTGCTTTCATGACCTAATGACAATAATTATCAAGCAAGTGTTGCCTCGAAGATATCGAGCAAGACTTCAACTCGACTGCGTGTTCTTTATGACGCTGGGCAGGAGTTTATCGACGACGAGGGATGTCGTCGAACAAATTGTATACTAATACATTAGCTAGCTTTTGTTGGCTCTCTATTCTTGTTTTTTCCCTCAAGTATATAGGAAGAAATTGATACAAGCCAAGTTATGCTACGAAAATTGCCCATGTTCCCTCCCACATTCTTACCATACAGCTCCATAATATATCGACCAGAACGAGTGCCTGTCTCCAACACTGTAAAATATGATGCACTCTCCAGTGGTGCACCGTGCCTTGCACATAAGGCCAGAACAGTCGCTGTGCAGTGTGCCGTGGAAGTTCTGCCTGGCAACTGCTGGCAGCTGATCCGTTCACCGCCCTGAATCACACTGCAATACATGTCTCTCGGGTTACTGCCTTGCTGATTCCTGATCAAAATAAAAGCCGCTGTTTCCATTAGGGGCGCATTTACCCTGGGTTTTCTCTCTTGCCACTGCATCCTCACTCGCGCTCATCTACACCCAGCCTGCCACCGCTGCAACTCAACAAGCACTCGCAAACACCTTCGCAAGTAACCTCAGCGTTGAAGTAAGTTGCTCTTTTTCCTTATTCATGTTCCTCGAAGCCATTCTGACAAATTTCCTTTGCAGCGCCAACCTGCAGCCATGGCCGAGGCGACGACTGTCGCTCCCAAGAAGGAGCCAACACCCTCGGAGGCCATGTTCTTCTTTGCTATTGTCAAGCATACCAGGAACAAGGCCGATATCGACTGGGACGCCGTCGCTACCGAGCAGGGCTTCAAGAACGCTGAAGTTGCCAAGGTGAGCCGACTCCCCTCCACGACTCAAGCAGTCAGGGTGTCTCGTGCTAACACGGCTGGCGGCATAGGTCCGCTTCGGTCAGGTCAAGCGCAAGCTTGGCATCACAACCACGACCACGACTGACACAACCTCCTCTGCTCGCTCTGGCACCAAGAAGGGAACCACGTCCGCCATCGGAACTCCCACCAAGGTCAGAAAGAACGCCGGCCGCGCTGGAACCAAGGGCGGCGCGGGCCGCGGTCGTGCCAAGGTCAAGAAGGAGGAGTCAGCCGAAGACGTGGATGACAACGACACCGTCAAGACTGAGTCTGGCGACCTGGCGGCCCAGTTCGAGGCTGACATGAGCGCAATCCACGAGGATGATCCGTTCTAAGCTCTGGGCCTCGTGACAGACGCTGTCTCCGGTCTCTACAAACAGGGCCCTGCTCCTGGGGATAGCATTTTCTGTGCGACGCTTTGAAGCTGGTTTGGTTTTTGCTATGGCGGAAACAAGGAAATGGACACCATCTCTGGCTCGCCATCTGGGCATCAGCAGAATATGGTGTGCTCTGATAGAGAACTGACACCACAAGTGAACTTTACCACAGAAACTAGCATGCATAGTTGTAACTGATTCATTTGATTGGAGCTGTCGTATTCTGTTGTTTCTCTGCTCCGTCAAACCTGCACGGGCGCCAAAGAATGCCCTCGAGTATCTTGAACACCCCCCTAAATATGCAAACAACAACATTCTGTCCGTTTGCCATTGTGTTCCCTGAGCTTCCATGCACCAAGACTGCCCTGCTGACCGACTTTTGTTGCTCCTGGTGCCATTGACTGTATTAGTTTGCGCTGCACCTCGTTTAGACCAAGCAGATTCCCCTATATCTAAGTGTATGTCTGAGAGATCTTGATGCCTTGGAGGTCGATACACGCCATTGACCGACCCGCTGAAGCTAGGGCAACCAAGTTCTAGCATTTAATCTCTCCTCGCTGTAAACAGCGTGCCCACGCAACTCAACTCTGCACACAAACACTTGCCTGCAGCCTCACCACCAGCTTCCACCACCGCCACTCAGCTGTGCAAGTCAAGCACGCTTCCATCTATCAGAGCATCCAAAAAACAGTCTCGCTTTGTCAGGTAACTGCCTTGGTTTCGGTTTTCTCATTCCTGCATACTGATCGTGAGCAGCAAACCGCGATGCCCCCCAAGAAGGCCGCAGCTGGTGACGGAGCAGACGCTCCCATCGGGCTTACCGACAATGAACTTCGCTTCATAAAGGCCATATTCGACAACATGACGCAAAAGCCCGATGCGGATTGGAACGAGGTTGCCAACGACCTGGGTCTCAAGGATGCCAAGTGCGCCAAAGAACGATTCCGCCAGATGTCCAACCGCCATGGCTGGCGCGAGCAGGGCTCTGCCGCCACTGCCTCTCCTCGCAAGGCCAGGAGCACCGCCACTGGCCCTTCCGGCGATGGAAAGGTCAAGAAGACCCGGTCACCCCGCAAGAAGACCATCAAGTCGGAGTCTCTTGTCGAGAACGAGGCCAAGGACGACCCCGACGAGACTGAGACCGAGACCTAGCCTCAGTCTCTGGAGCCAGAAGATGGTACTGCCTGGAGTTTCTATGCACACAGGGATCTGGCGGGAGAGTTTGGAGCTCGGAGATGGCTACTGTTGCTTTAGCTATTTGAGCTGCCGACATGGGGAATTGGGATTGAGTGGCTGCATCAACTTCTCCACGTAAATATCCAATGTGACTTTGCGCGCCTATATTATGGCTGTCGCTGGTTTAAAGTGCAAACGCCTTCGACACTCAAGTAGCATGTGGATGAGGTCCACTCAATGAGACAGTGGATATGAACAGCTTCATGTACAGCAGCTTTGGAGGATTGACTTGTGCACCTGGCTTTGAGCCCACAAACACGCTCTACGGACGAGATACACTTTACGGAACGACACTCTCTTGAACAAGTGAAGCAAGCCCCAAAGAGGAGAGTCCACAGGCGAGTGTGGTGTTGACGGCAATACCTACCACCCAGTGCCTCCACGATGTTCTGCGCAGCGCCTGTGATGGGCACGGCACCAGGCACACGACATCTGATGTTGGGTCAGGTCCAGCCGTGCTATCACCAGTTATATTTGTTTGGAATCCTCTGGGGTAAAACATTGATAGTAGTTTGCATCATGCAAAGGCTCAGACAGGACTGAATGCTCTGGACGTTCATCCGATGGCACTTGTCGCGACTTCAGACGGGGACTGCCAAACCTACAGGCTCTCGTATCCAGAGTGCACGATTTCAAGGCCGAGCCAGCTGCTTCCACCAAATCCACACGTGTCGTTGGGGCATCGCGCATCTCGATCATTCTCGCTTAGCACAGCGCAGTCCTGTACAGTCGGGCCGCTGTCGCTTCGTCTTGGGGGCTCCACGGCCCACCCAGCAACGGTTACCACTTGGTCTATATTATAGCAGTGGTATCAGTGCCAGGTTGCCCCGATTCAGCGAGTGTGCCCTGTGGTGCAGGGGTCTTACTTACTGTCGTCTCCTGGCTCTCCTGGCGCTCTCTTTGCTCAACCCCTATAGCATAGTCTCCCCTCCCGCTCCCTGGAACCAACGCCTTCTGATCCAAGGAATCGAGCTTCATGAACTTCTCAACAACAAGCAATAATTTACACAGTAAGTGTGTTGGATTTATTGCACCCAGATGCGCCAAGTCTCTCATGTTATCTTTCCATGTGCAGCACCCTAGGTAATGTTTCCTGGCGTTGACCCGTGCAGCCTTGAGTGAATCGACGTGCTCAGGACTAGAGTTCTACCTGAGGCAGCACTCCAAGACTTGGTGCAATCTCTCATGTGCTGATTTCACCGCCCTGTTTTGTGGCTATAAAAGAGGTCCCTGCTCCCTCGTGTCACCTCGACTTCTCTCTTCCACCACACGCACACCTCGTCTGCACTGCCTCGCCAATTAGCACTCGCTCGATATTCTCGCTTCCAAAGCCCACCAGCTTGTTGACACGTTGTCCAAGACTCTTCAACTCAAACTACTGGTAAGTTCATTTGTTCTCTTTGCTCTTCAATCCAAATTCGGCTTGCGAAAGCTGGTTCCGTTGCCCGCCCACATGACGCGATTTCTTCAACTTTGGCACAAGGGCACAACTTGTGCCTCTACCGCCCATACAACATGAACCTTCGGTGCATTACTGAAAGACATCAAGCGTGTATACTAACATGTGTACCAGCTCATCATCCCATCCTTCAAGATGTCCAAGCAGGATGTCTCCGAGCAGGTGAGATTCCTTGTTTCTTGCATTCGAAACGCCACTGGCGGCAAGGTATGTCCCCATGTTATTCCTCCTGCTTCTACGAGACCTGTCTGACTTTTATAGCCGGATTTCAGTGCCGTTGCTACAGAGCTGGAGATTGTGTCCAAGGCGGCCGCGTGAGTGCCTTTCACTTGCCCCCTCGAAGAGCTCTCGACTGACCAACAAAACCAACAGCCAGAAACGCTATGAAAGACTGTTGAAGGCACACGACATCAACGGCACCAAAGCTGCCATTGCCAAGACTGGTGAGGATGCTGAGGTGACTCCCACTCCTCAGTCTACTCCTAAGAAACGCAAGACTCCACGAAAGGCTGCTGCTAGCCCCAAGAAAAGGGTGAAGGCGGCTACGAAGGGTGAAGCTTCCGATGAAGAGGACAAGGACAAGGCTAAGGCCAAGCTCGTCAAGAAAGAGGGAACGGAGGACGATTCCGGTCTATCTGGTAAGTTTCAGACCCCCGCGGACTTTCTGCAACCAGATCTCGTGCTAACCACTTGGGCTCCATAGAGCCTCCTGCTTCTGATGGTGACGGTGAACTCGAGATCTGATCTCGGTCTCTCGAACACCATGGCAGCTGGCCATCAGAGGAATGATAGAGAATTATGGGGGGCATGAAACTCTAGTACTGCAACAGACAGCAGTATGTCTGCATTGGTCTGTCTGGAACGTGTTCTGGGCTGCTAGCTAGATAGCTATTCTTCCAATATCAACATTAAATTGTACTGGAGTCCACTGACTGCGGGCAAGCCGCTGCGTTCGCAACGCTGTGTGTACAATGTGGGCCGAGAAATGCCTGAGGCAGTCACACTTGAACACCTGAGTTGAGGTTTAATGTGGATGGCTGGCGACTGGTGAACGTACACGGCCGAGTGTCGCCGTGCGCCTATCCACCCATGCCACATGCAGCTGACGACGTTCCACAAACTCATTGTTTCCTTGAAAAGACTACAAAGAAGCACATTTTACAATGCGCAATCATCTCTTTGCTCGCAAATTTCCCCCGGGTCTTTGAGGCGACGTGCGGTGGCGGAGTGTTGGTTGCGCCAAAGCGTCACATGGGATGCAGCTCCTCTACAAACAAACACCTGTGTACGCACACTGCATTTCCTCTATCAAAGACGGCAGATGAGAATCCCACTTAAGGATCCCCAATTCCCCTAAGGCGAAAGGCACCTCGGTAAACACCGATTATGGCACTGTAGACGCCCCCGTAGACTTGCCGTTCAGTGGTAACCATCAGGGCAATACAGCATCACGCCCATTGTGCTCAGCCGACAATACGTCGGACACTGGTTGATGCCCCAGGCGAGCCACATTTGACCCGAGGACTCTATTCATCCTCTTCGTGAGTTCACCAACCCCCCTCCCAAGCTCAACTTTCCTTCACGCACGGCGCAGATTCGTTACAACGCTACTCAGTCTGCCCTTTACAACTTGGTTCCCCTATTCAAGCACTCAACCTGCTCGAGCTCTTCAATCCTTACGTTCAAACAAGCTCTTCCATCTCAATTCAACGAACAGCAAGACCTCCTGCTTTGAGCATATCACCACCACTTGGAGTTGCCCAACATGCCTCACGTCGGAAACTCCAACAGCTCCGGCGAGGGCAATGGAGATAATCACCTCCGCCCATCCATCTTCGGCGGCGAGCAGTCCCGCAAGTCGTCTCAACAGACGATGTCTTCTCAGAATGGAGACAACGCTTCCAAGCAGGGTGGCCCTGTCCAAACCATTGCTTCTGATGCCAACGGCAACCGTCGAGCCGTCTCCGCCAGTGCTCACCGCGGTGGCCCGGTCCCCCCGCCTGCGACTGTCGGTGCTGCGAGACTGCGCAACAACGCCTGGACTCCAGGCTTCGAGCAAGCCATGAATGACTTGGGGAATAGTGGCCGAGCTGCGATCCCGGCTCCCATCGGAACCGGTCGCCCTACTCCTGGCGCCAACAACATGGGACGTTCCGTCAGCGCAGCGCAGCAGGGAACTTCTGCACAGACTGCCAACAACTACTCAGCTCGCCTTGACTTTGGCCCCATCAGAGACGGGATCGAGAACGCCGTCGAGCAGCAGGTGGCTGAGGCTCTCAGCCCCATTCGCCTTGTGGCCAGCAATTTGACCGACAATGTCCACGCACTCGGTAGCATTCGCCAGGCAATCAACCAGGAGAATGACGATTTCCATGAGCAGAACGATGTCCTCAGCCGTCAGATTGACCTCCATTATCGTGACCTCCGACAGCACTCGGACACTGCCAGCGCCCACGTCAGAGCCTTGGCTGGTTTGATCGAAGCTCACGGCCATGCCGACTTGTCTACCAACGCCCATGTCCGGGCTCTGGCCAACTTGCTGGAGACTCACACTCAAGTCAACCAAGGCGCCACTGAGAACCTCAGCGGGAACATCGCCGTCACCAATCAGCTCTCTCAGGCCGTTGCCGGACTCACCCAGGTCGCGACCAATCTCTCTCAGGTAGTGGCCGGCCTTCCTGGCTACATTGGCCATTGTGTGAACCGCGCCGTTGCTCTGGAATACCAGGGCTCTTCCGCCTTGATCATTGCGGCTCAGAGAGAGGCCTTTGACAACATCTTTGGGTTCTACAGACAGCAGCAAGCTGAGCTTGAGTCTCGCCGCGAGGCAATCATCCAGGAATTCAACGCCATGGAGTTTTGCGATCAGAGCACCGACGTCGAAGTTCCCTCTGCGGCGCACCAGGAACCAGAGGATGCAGAGACTACCAAGGAGGAGAGCACCAAGCAGGAAGAGGGTTCGGTGACTACCGTGGAGAGCATCGAGCAGGAAGAGGGTTCGGTGATTTTCGTCGGCGAGAGTGTGAAGCGGGACGAGAACGCAGAGATGATCGCAGACGAGGATATCAAGCAGGAAGAGGCCGCGGAGGTGGCCCTGGGGAAGAAGCCGGTTCGCAAGGTCGGCGAGATGATCAAGGCCTTCATCAAGAAAGTTCTCAGGTTCGGCCGCAAGGAGTAGGGCATGGCTATCCAAGGCTGGCTCAAAGCTTGCTCAAAACTGGTCGAATTAGGCATTTTCATGGGCGTTTGGCAGGACGGTATCAGTCGAAGCTGGAGGGCATTCGTGGTTTTGTGTCACAGAGAGTCCATAGGTATAACGCTCGACGTTCACTTCGCAACCCTCCCAGCCTCTTGGACATTCCATTGTGACGCTCACGCAGGCCACCAGCCGTGAGCTCGTCGCCGAGGCCGACATAGCTTCGTAAATTTGTCATGTTGCAGCTGAACGCAGAAATGGCGACCCTCCTTCACCCAGCTCGCCACGCAAGTCAGCAATCGACGCCAAGATGACCTCTGAGAGCTGTTGACCTGAGATGCCCATCTGTCGCCTCAATCCGAATGGCACGGCGTTGAGAGCGTCTCCGTCTATTACCGGTCAGCACCCCCCTCACGGGAGCAGCCGACTCGGCTTAGACCGTATGGACTACATACTGTCAAACGCTTAGTGGTCGGTAAACAAGGCCCCGGAAGCAAAGGCTCCGATACCATGATTGACCTGCGCCAGTGTGATGAAGAGATCCTAGCAGTTTACCAAGCAGATGATAATTCCTACTCGTATCTACGAACTTCATACGTCGTACTCGAAGGAACGAGTATGGAGCATGGGTCCGTTGCTTGCTTCCAGCACGGATGCCGTTGGAAGAGGGTAGAAGTGTGCTGTAGGCGGCGCTAGGTCTGATTGGGCATGGTGCGTTGCCTGGAGATATGTTTTGCCGACCATCTCCGTGACAATTTTTTTGGGGCCGGCCAAGCTTCTCCAATTGACAAGCGTTCTGTCTCCCATTTCTCTGCTCTCCACGTCTTGCCCTTCCCCAGACTCTCGTCGAAGCTGCATCTCCCCAGCTGAAGCACGCCTGATCCGATCTTGTCCCCCTTCCTCCCTTGTAGTTGCTGTCCTATACCCCTTTAATCACACAAGATGCAGCGCGCGTTGAGCTCCCGGGCACGGGCCACGGCTCTGTCCTCCGCGGCTTCCAGGTACCGAGCTGGCGCTGGTCTCGGCCAGCAGCTGCGGTTTGCTCACAAGGTGAGATGGACACCGGGGTGAATGTCGCACCGAGCATGTCACTAACCCTTTACAGGAGCTCAAGTTCGGTGTCGAGGGCCGCGCCGCGCTCCTGGCCGGTGTCGAGACGCTGGCCAAGGCCGTCGCCACTACCCTCGGTCCCAAGGGCCGAAATGTCCTGATTGAGTCCAGCTTCGGCTCTCCCAAGATCACCAAGGGTTAGCATCGCATGCAGTTCCACGAGAAACGTGCAGGTTGGCTGACTACCCCCGCAGATGGCGTCACCGTCGCAAGGGCCATCAGCCTCAAGGACAAGTTCGAGAACCTCGGTGCCCGGTTACTACAAGATGTGGCCTCCAAGACCAACGAGGTCGCCGGTGACGGCACCACCACCGCCACTGTTCTCGCCCGGGCCATCTTCTCCGAGACCGTCAAGAACGTCGCCGCCGGCTGCAACCCCATGGACCTGCGCCGCGGCATCCAGGCTGCCGTCGACGCCGTCGTCGACTACCTGCAGAAGAACAAGCGCGACATCACCACCAGCGAGGAGATTGCTCAGGTCGCCACCATCAGTGCCAACGGCGACCGCCATGTTGGTGAGATGATCGCCAAAGCCATGGAGAAGGTTGGCAAGGAGGGTGTCATCACTGTCAAGGAGGGCAAGACCATGCAGGATGAGCTCGACGTCACCGAGGGAATGCGCTTCGACCGCGGCTTCGTCTCCCCCTACTTCATTACCGACGCCAAGGCCCAGAAGGTCGAGTTCGAGAACCCTCTGATCCTGCTTTCCGAGAAGAAGATCTCTGCTGTCCAGGACATCATCCCTGCTCTCGAGGCTTCCACCCAGTTGCGCCGACCTCTCGTCATCATTGCTGAGGACATCGATGGCGAGGCGCTTGCCGTGTGCATCCTGAACAAGCTCCGCGGTCAGCTCCAAGTTGTTGCTGTCAAGGCTCCTGGATTCGGTGACAACCGCAAGTCGATCCTGGGCGATCTTGCTGTCCTCACCAAGGGTACCGTCTTCACCGATGAGCTCGACCTCAAGCTCGAGAAGGCCACCCCCGAACACTTCGGATCCACTGGCTCCATCACCATCACCAAGGAGGACACCATCATCCTCAACGGCGAAGGCAGCAAGGACGCCATTTCTCAGCGATGCGAGCAGATCCGCGGCGTCGTGGCCGACCCCAGCACCTCCGAGTATGAGAAGGAGAAGCTCCAGGAGCGTCTGGCTAAGCTGTCCGGCGGCGTTGCTGTCATCAAGGTCGGCGGCTCTTCCGAGGTAGAGGTCGGCGAGAAGAAGGACCGATTCGTCGATGCCCTGAACGCCACCCGTGCCGCCGTCGAGGAGGGAATTCTGCCTGGCGGTGGTACCGCTCTCCTCAAGGCCTCTAGCCAGGCTCTGGGCGATGTCAAGGCTGCCAACTTCGACCAGCAGCTGGGCATCACCATTGTCAAGAACGCCATCACCCGCCCTGCCCGGACGATTATCGAGAACGCCGGCCTGGAGGGCTCCGTCATCGTTGGCAAGCTCACGGACGAGCACGGCGCAGACTTCAACAAGGGCTTCGACAGCTCCAAGGGCGAGTACGTCGACATGATCGACGCCGGTATTCTTGACCCCCTCAAGGTCGTCCGCACTGGTCTCCGCGACGCGTCTGGCGTTGCCTCGCTGCTGGGCACCACTGAGGTGGCCATTGTTGAGGCTGCCGATGACAAGCCTGCCGGTCCTCCCATGGGCGGCATGGGCGGCATGGGCGGCATGGGTGGCATGGGTGGCATGATGTAAGACGGTGACGCTGAGTGACGAACGCAGGCGTTGTATAAAAGTATCGCTGGGCATGGCTTCGGTGTTATTACGGATGGACCAGGTGGCCTTGCAATCTCCCCTCTACATCTCTTGACATGTCTTCATACCCCTTGCAGATTTCAGGCAGCTTGGAATCCCTGTACAGTAGCGCGTGGCCGTGTAGAACAGTTTAAAAAAGCATGTAAAGGTTACAAACAGCTCTGGCCTGCCTGCGTGGGTAGGATACGAAGTACGAATACATGATGCGAATTCTGCTGCCTTGCCGAGGCAGCAATTCCCAACGCTGATGCCTTCGTGCGAGACTGATGGGGTTGGTCGATTGTACGCACTGCGGCGAGGTCACGTGGTGGGTGCCATCTCACGGCCAACCCCACCATGATGATGTGGTGTTTTTCTCCGCCAGGCCTCCCCTCCATATCTGAACACTGCCCAGCTCCGCCATCCCGGATAATACCCTCCATCACCACCAAGAGGCACTTTTTCCCATCATCCTTGCTTTGCGCCGCGACATTTCCAAACAGCCCAGCTGCACTCTGAATTCCTGTACGTCTGCACCGACTGGTCGTCATCCCAAGACGGCTGCAGCATTTGCGCCTCGTCTCGCGCAACCTGTAGCTGACGAGCTCTCAGCCCATCACCCCTCATTCCTACCAGACGTCTCCTGACGTAGACCGCAACAATGGTGAGTCGCCGGCACAACCACGACCGAGCGCCGCAACTAACTGTGCCATCCAGTCTCAATCCGGGTTCGTATGCCTCTTCGCCCTTTTCCGTCCAATGGACTCGACATTGTCTCCTCGTCGTCTCTCCCCCGCGACGGCGCAGACATGCGGCTCCTTGGGCCCCGGTGACACAAGTTGGTTGGACTCGGCGCTAATGTTGCCGCGCTGCCAGAGCGACCGTTTCCCAGGAGTGCATAACTGCCTACAATGACCTGAAGCTCTCTAAGAAGTTCAAGTACATCATCTACAAGTTGTCGGACGACTACAAGCAGATCGTCGTCGAGGAGGCCTCGCCCGACAAGGACTGGGAGAACTTCCGCGAGAAGCTCATCAACGCCACTGCCAAGAGCAGGACGGTTCGCGCACCGCTGAGATCATTTGCGTTGCGACGGCGGCACTAACAGGGAAACAGGGCGCCGTCGGCAAGGGCCCCCGATACGCCGTCTACGACTTCGAGTACAGCCTGGCCTCTGGAGATGGTGTGCGGTATGCGGCGCCTTGCTCGCCATTTCACGTTGCCATAGCTGACCCGTTATAGAAACAAGCTCGCCTTCATTGCCTGGTCTCCTGATGATGCCGGCATCCAGGTGCGTAACAACGCGTGCCCCAGTCATGAGCCGCCAAGCTGACGTCCCATCCCAACAGCCCAAGATGGTCTACGCTTCTTCCAAGGAGGCCCTGAAGCGCTCTCTCACCGGCATCGCGACGGAGCTGCAGGCCAATGACCATGATGACATCGAGTACGACTCCATCATCAAGACCGTCAGCAAGGGTCTTGCTGCTTAAGAGCCCGCCGCCGCCGCGACCCAGAGGCGCCGTCTTGATGGAGCGCAAGAAATAAGCATACTATCCTTTGGCTCCAGAACCCAGCAGCCATTGATTACGACGCAGAGATGACGGTGAGAGATGAAAAGACGATGGTGGGCATTGTTCTCGGATGGATCCAGCATGTTGTTCTGTTGTTGACGGAGGCATAAACTTGACAACTTCCCAGTCACGGTGATATCACACCAGAAATATAAAAGTCACACCAAGTGTGGATAAACTCCTCTTATGTTTTCCGATAGAATTCTGATTGCGCCGCCGCTCGCTCGTGATCATGGTCCAGACTTGTTCGACTGCCAACTGGATCGGAAGAGGGCAGACATCTCTTCTGCCGCCGCCTGGTCCTTTAATCGCTGCATCAGAAACCCATTCAGATCCGCCCAAAACGCATCTGTCTCCAAAGCGGCAGCTCCTGTCGGCTCGGCCGCCGCTGGCGTAGCGCTCTCTTCAGGCAGGATGGCAGCCGCCCCCCCAATCACCATGACGGAGAACTCAACGGCCATGTCTTTCTCGTTCAGAATGTCCTTGAGGACCTTGCTATCCGTCAACGGCCTCTTATTGTGCAGAATCTTCATCTTGTCTACCGGTATTCTTGTCTGGCTCGAGACCTTGGTCTTGATGTCGAGCAGCGAGGTGTTGAGCGGTTGCGAGGTGAACTTGATGTCGAGAGGCGGGTTTCGCAGAGATTTCAGCGTCACGGTGACGCTCCGTTCTTGTCCGGGAGCGAGCTTGGAGGGCTTGCTCATGGCCGTGGGCATCCGCGGCAGGATGTACTGAGACCGAGTTAGGCGATTGAACTCGTGCACTGCTGATGGTAAATGCTGGGTTGCTACTTACCGGCGGGCGGCCTGGGAAGTTCTTGGGATCCTCAACATGGTCGGCAGAGAGCTTGATGGGGCGCGAGTCGAGCGTGGAGACGAACGTTCTGGCAAACGCTGTCTCGGCCATCGTGGGCGATTTGGCTGGTGATGTACTTGACGATGCGGTTGAAGGTGGGGTTCACGGAGCTCGGGTTGCGAGCTGAGGGGTTTGGCCAACTGCCAAGAATGGGGCCAGAGCCTCCAAATATATGCTGAGCAGCTCTGTTTAGAAGAGCAATAGAGAGTCCAGGCTCTTTGCGAATTCTGCAGCGTAATTGCGGGAGAGTTGCGTTGAGGTTGTGGAAAGCCACGACAGGCAGCTGCACGCACTGCGGGATGATGCTCATTAGGTAAGCACGTCGTGGCAGCTCCGCTCCTGATACGAAGTTTCGCCGACCGTATCGGACCCCTGCAACAGCGCCGTCGAAGAAAAAAAAGTTCGGCGGGGGCCATCAGTTTCTCGACTCTGCCTGCAGCAAGTCGTTCCTGGGGAATTCACACCGATTTCCACCAATTCATCCACTTCAAGCCAAAATGGGTGCCGGACGTCGCATGGCAAGGAAACAGGGGCCCCCTGAGCCCCTGTCCGAAGAGCATTTCGCCCGGTTGAAGCGCAAGGCCGGTCTGCCCATCGACCCTCCGGTCGAGTTCCAGAACAACAAGAGACGAAGGACGGCCAAGGGCACCGAGACCAAGAATAACGGCAAGAAGGACACTGCGAAGAAGGCCCCCGCGAAGAAATCCCCTGCGAAGAAGACGAATGGAGTCAAGCCCGCAAAGGAGACGGATGCCCTCCCGAAAGTCAATCCCAGGTCAAAGCCCAGGGCAAAGCCCAAGACCAAGACCGTGATGCCGGGAATGGAGGAGTCGGACGAGGATCTGGACGATGAGTTTGACCTCGAGGACGCATCCCTGTCGGATGGCGATGAGCTGCCCGCGACCCTCGGCCCAGACTTCCTCGGCTCAGACTCGGGCTCCTCCGTCTTCGACTCGGACGACGGCGGCGACCAGGGAAAGCACACGTTCTCGGAAGATGAGGACGAGTCCGACGCCGAGGAGACGCTCACAGCC
Source organism: Tolypocladium tundrense (assembly GCA_024340025.1). Taxonomy (NCBI): domain Eukaryota; kingdom Fungi; phylum Ascomycota; class Sordariomycetes; order Hypocreales; family Ophiocordycipitaceae; genus Tolypocladium; species Tolypocladium tundrense. The sequence continues at coordinate 18,464 of JALHBX010000635.1, read as the reverse complement.
GCCAACATTGCCGGCCTGTCCAGGAAGCTGGACCGTCAATTGGCGGAGCAGGCTGCCGCCAGCGCGGCCGAACTGGCCGAGAGCGCCATGAAGACGAACATTGACGGGGACAAGCCGCACATTCTGGACGACGAGGACGAAGAGGACGGCAAGGCGAACGCGCTGTTGGCGCCTGACCTGCAGCTTCTCCGGACGAGGATCTCAGAAAACATTAGAGTGCTGGATGACTTTTCAAAGCTGGCCGAGGAGGGCCGGTCAAGAGCCGAGTACACGGCGCAGCTGATCAAGGACATCTGCGCCTACTACGGGTACTCCGAGTACCTCGCCGAGAAGCTCTACAACCTTTTCACGCCCAGAGAAGCGTTCGCCTTCTTCGAGGCCAACGAGACGGCTCGACCCGTCGTCATCAGAACCAACACCCTGCGGACGCACCGTCGCGACCTCGCCCAGGCGCTCATCAACCGCGGCGTCACCCTCGAGCCCGTCGGCAAGTGGTCCAAGGTCGGTCTGCAAATCTTCGAGAGCAACGTGCCCCTCGGTGCCACGCCCGAGTACCTTGCCGGCCACTACATCCTGCAGGCCGCGTCCTCTTTCCTCCCCTGCATGGCGCTCGAGCCCCAGGAGAACGAGCGAGTGCTCGATATGGCCGCCGCCCCCGGCGGTAAGACGACGTACATGGCCGCCCTGATGAAGAACACCGGCATCATCATCGCCAACGACCCCAACAAGTCCCGAGCCAAGGGTCTCATCGGCAACATCCACCGCCTCGGCGCCCGCAACGTCATCGTCTCCAACTACGACGCCCGCGAGTTCCCCAAGCCCATGGGCGGCTTCGACCGCGTCCTCCTCGACGCCCCCTGCTCCGGCACCGGCGTCATCGCCAAGGACCCCAGCGTCAAGACCAACAAGACGGAGATGGACTTCATGCAGCTGCCCCACACGCAGAAGCAGCTGCTCCTCGCCGCCATCGACTCGGTCAACCACGCCAGCAAGACGGGCGGCTACGTCGTCTACTCGACCTGCTCCGTCACCATCGAGGAGAACGAGCAGGTTGTCCAGTACGCCCTCAGCCGCCGCCCCAACGTCCGCCTCGTCGAAACCGGCCTCGCCTTCGGCAAGGAGGGCTTCACCAGCTTCATGGGCAAGCAGTTCGACGCCAGCCTCAAGCTCACCCGCCGCTACTACCCGCACACGTACAACGTCGACGGCTTCTACGTCGCCAAGTTCAAGAAGATCGGCCCGACGCCCGAAAAGGCCTCGGCTGCCCGCGACAAGGCTGCCCGGTCGGCCGACGACGAGGTCATCGACAGGACGCCCATCTCGGCCGAGGAGGACGACGGGGCCGCCGCTGCCGACGACAACTTTGGCGGCTGGGACGAGGACGAGGACAAGGAGTACATGGAGAAGGGCAGGCGCAACGCCATGCGCAGGAGAGGTCTGGACCCGAAGAGCAATAAGAACGCGAAAAAGCAGTCCAAATAGATACCAGGCGTTGGTTAGATGCACAAAATGCCAATTTCTTGTAAACGAATTAAAAGCAGTGCTATTTAGATGAATGCAAGCCGCCCAGCAAAGGTCTATCAGTGCTTCCATGCGAAGAAGTAACAAAAGGTCATCAAATCATCATGCGCGTTGTCGTCTCGTCATTACCCTTCTGGTGCCTGCGCGTACCCCCCGTCATGCAGCCAGTCCGCCCCTTGGTTTTTTTTCTATCGCCCAAAGCCAAGCAGGTCCCTCTTCCACTCCATGCATATTACAACAGAATACCGCCTCGCGATGCCGCAAAAATCTTCATGATAGTAAGGGGTGGAGATCCCTAAAAAAAAAAGGGGGGGGTTCTCCGCCGGATGAAAGGTGAAGGTGGTTGTCGACTGGTCCTCACATCGGCAGGTCGTCAAACTGGGAGACGAGGTCACGAATCGTCCACCTCCACGTCTCGTGATCTCGAAGACCACGTCCCACCCACTTCTCGCACTTCTTCCGCCACCTGTCTTCCTCCTCGCGCTGTCGCCTGACAAATTCAGGGCCAACGTCGAACTCCTCACCAACAAGCCAATCGTCCTTGACGTCGCTGGCGCGCCCGTCTCCTCGTTCTTCTGCCGTAGCTTTGTCTTCAAGATCCGGGATGTCCTTGAACACATCTTCGTCATCTTCGAGGGCGTTGAAACCTTCCATGGGGTCACCTGCATCGGACTTGGCTTGGCTTTGCGGGTCAAGCTTCAGCCAGCACATGTTCTCGGGATCGAATACCATGCCCCCCACGACCTGAACCCCCTTCGTCGCACTTATGTTGGTGATGAGAGCAGGGCGAGGTGTGGACGCCTCTTTCTCTCTAGCCAAGTGTTGCGCAACAGTGGTAGTAGAGGGCGTCGAAGCCGGAGCGTTGTCGAAAGCGTTCAAGGCATTCTCATTTCCCTCCCAGCAAAAAGTCTCTGCGTTGTAAAACATGCCGTTTACGACTTGAAAATATATAGTCAGCGCGGATTCTATTCAGCTTGGTCAGAAGAAGCCTACCCTTGGACTCTTTGCCGGTATTGAGGTTTGCGATGAGATGCGGCTTGAGTTGCTGAGGTCGTGTAGAGCGCTTCTTGGAGCGAATCACTTGCTGGGGCACGAGGGGAGGCTGCAGGCTAAGGTTGTTCCTGGTCGCGAGCTGCGCTTCCCTTTGTGCAGTCACGGGCGCAAGTGGGCCACTGCTGGGGACACGCTGCGCCCGAGCAGTCTCACGGGCAATTCGACTCGCCGCTGTGTCGCGAGCAAAGCGTGGTGTTTGCGCCATCCTGGCCGGCGAGAATGGAGTCGACGGTGCTGGCGTGCATGTCCTGTCTGGCAGAACAGTCTGGTACACCCGACTTCGCATCGTGGCCTTGGGGCCGCTCGCCATGGGTTGCTTCAAGAAGCGTGTCTCTGTCTCTCGAGATGTTGGTAAATCGTCGAATGCATCCAATTCATGGCCATCGCCAAAGTGCTTCTTGTTCTTCGGCTTGCTCAACCGTTCCCAGGTATCGGCCGCGACCTTGTACCGGTGAGGGCTAGGTGAGCGCATGCCGGACCTCGAGATGGAGCGGGAGAATGGGCGGATATCAATGGCGTTGTCCGAATCATGTCGACGAAACTGGCGCAAGGTTTTAGACGCCACGTGCTGAGACTGCGCCTGTGACGCCCCTGCGGGTAAGAACGGAAGATGCGGCCTCCTAGACTGAGTGGCAGGGCTTTCCGGTATACCCCCGCGCTGACGCTCAACGGGGGTTTTGGGTCGAAGCCCAGATTGGGGGCGATTGCTATCAGTTCTCGATGGGGGACGGTCGGATCGACTAGACATTGGCTTTGCCGGGGTAGTCATCCCCCGCACAGCCGGGAGAGAACGCTTCTGTTTCAGGAGCTGGGCGCTTGTGGTTGGAGGCTCGGTCCGCAGAGAGGAGAATGACGATCTAGGGCCAACTTCTCTCCGTTGCGGAGTCGACGGGGGCAGTGACCGGCCAGGGGAAATCGTCGTGGGAGTCGGAAGGCTCACCACAGAAGATTGGGACGAGTGGCCAAGACGAGACTGAGATCGCCGATTTCTCTGGGGAAATATCGAGCCGCCGCTTTCGTAGACAGGTTCGAGCGATGTTGAGTGCGCCCTCTCATGGCTGAGCCGCGGTATGCGAGTCTGGGTGGGAGCCTTATTTGTGAAAGTCAAAGATACGGCGGTCTTAGGCCGAGCTGGGCTAGCCGGCTGGGCCTCCTTAACCTTAATATTGCGATGAAGCGTAAGCCTCCCCGAGTCGAAGACCTTGCCGTCTCCGATATCAAGACCATCGAAAAAGTCTTGCCGGTCTGCTTCGGCAGCGGTATGTTTCTTGGGAGAAGGTTCGGGCTCCTCTGGGATGCGCTCTGGAGACGTGCTCTTCTTGCGATGCTGAAGCCTCTGCTTGAAGTTGACAGGGCCAGGTGGCAGAACAAGGCCATCGAAGGTTTCGTCCTCACTCTCGGCGGTGATGGAACTCGAAATACTGGGACTCATCGCAGAGGCCGAGGAGCTTCTGTTGGATCGACCATCTCGTCGAGTCCCGCCATACCTGGTGCCGAGACTACCCTCTCCCCAATCCACTTCTTCGGCCTGTGATGATGGTGTCTTTGGGATGTCTCTCCTAGTCGACAGTCTCAACTTGCCATCTGACGGCAGCTCCAAATCCTTCTCAAAATCGTCTTCCGTCTCCTTCGTCTTCTCCGTCTTCCGAGGAGTTGGAGGCGTGATGAAAGACACGGGTTTCAGTACCGGCCTGCTCTTAGCGACCTTTATGGTGTCGCATCCATCACCAAAGAAGTCGTCGTCATCCGTGTCCTTGAACCTATCCAAGTTGAGGGCGGATGATAGGGCGCTGGTGGTGGATTGTGTCGAGTTTCTGCGCTCGCCCTGAGCGGTCATTATAGGGGGTAACTTCGTCAGCTTTGTCGGGCTGGTCTGCACAGAGCCGCCGCTGACTTGGCGCAATGTGTCTGGAAAGTCGGTTTCGTTCTTGGGCTTTATCGCCAAACCCTGCGAGGTGTCGGGCAACTCTAGGTCATTTTCCCAGTCCTCTTGGATAGTCTTGCGGATTCTTCTTCCTCCCAACCGCTTAATGGTGCCTCCCATCAGAGCCGAGGAGGGTATGTTTTTTGGCAAAGGGATGCCAGCATGCTCTGCGGCAGCAATAGCGTCCATGGTTGATGACTCGTCATCTCCGGGGAGATGGAGTTGCTTCTCTTCTCCATGCCACGACTCGAGGTCGGAGCGCAGCGAAACGTGAGACGAGTTGGAGTCGCGACGGCGCGACGGGCCATGCGTGGTGTTTCCCGTGGTGGCGGTAGCGGAGCTTCGGAAAGACAGTTCGTCGCCGTCGACCACAAAGTCCTCATCGTCCCAATTTTCGATTTCGTCCTCCACGGGTTGCCGTGGCTTCAGTCGTAACGTGTCCATGTTTGTTCAGGTCCCGGGATGTGAGCGTCGCACAGCGGAAATGCGGCCCTCAGCGAGGTCGCTGGATGAGCGAAGGTGGGCACGACGCGGAGCTCAATTAGGCGGATTCATAATCGCCAACTGTCGCCGTTTGTCGCCCAAGTCTATCGTCCCAAGCAACCGCCGCGAAGTTAGGGTGACGGTCGATGGCGACTGAATTCGCCAGAGGCCAAGGCTCGTGATGCGAGCGAGCGAGCTCGTGCGAGGCGTTTGAAATGGTCGAGTTTCGAGTGCGACGTGGAGGGTCTCAAAGGCGGGGGCGTCGACAGCACGGACCGGCGACGGAGCAGCGCGAGGTGCAAGTCGACGGAGGCGCCGGATCGATGGTGTCTGCGTGTGACGTCCGAAGTCGAGATGAAGAGATGCGAGGTCGAGGATGCAGGTCAGAAACGAGGCCAGGCCAACAAGTTGGTGGTGGTGTGGGAAAAGACGAAAGGCTGGGGGCAGCCAGAGCGCAGTGCTGGTGGTGGCTGGCAGGCATAAGCAGGTGCTAGCCCGATGGACGTTGTTGCAGTTGCGCCTGAGGACAACGGACGCTCAGCGGTGGGCCGCTACAGCCTACAGTGCTTGCGCAGGCTGGGACAATGGGTGCCTCAGGGCGCAGGGGACCTTCCCCGCGAATCGACGCTATCCAGGCTGGGACTAGCGCCCTGCCGCTCTTGCTTGATGCACGTAAGCACAGCACGCAGGCGAGCGATGGGAAGCTGCAGGAATTCGCATCGCGTTGACGAAGAGTCTTGCCGTTTGCCGAGATGCGAGGCTGTGCTTTGAGCCCTTGAAATACTCGCATTGCTCCCCTGTCGGAAACTCTGCTCGAAGATTTTAGGGGTCCTTTCCGTTGCCCGCAGCGCTCGAAATTGCCGTCATTTCTCTGTGAAATCTTCGTGGCCCACCACTAATATGAACTGCTGCCCCAGTCCCCGCCAATCTTTAACTTCACAGCATTGCTCCATCCCAAGGTGGGCCGATGCGGGTACTTGAACTGCCAAGTACGGAGTACGGAATACGTCCGTATGTCCGCACTTGTATTCGTACTCGTAAGAGTAACTTGTACGGGCGTAGTTTGTTCTCTGTAACGGAGATTGCCTGGGACGTGCCAAGCGTGCCTGTATCCTCTTCCTCGTTGTCCGAGCAATGCGTCATTGCCGTCCCTGTTCCGTGGTTGGAGTCCGTCAGTACTTCGTAGGCAATGTCCTTTTGGGTACGGAGTATTTACTCCTTCCGGCCTCGATAAATCTGCCAAATATTTGCGTTTGCAATTATTGCCGCTCAAGTGCCTTGTTCTCTGATGGGGCACAGGTGTTGTTTCGTTGATCCACTTGTTGAACGAACCTTGCCCCACGGCTCGTTCAATATCAAACGACATTATTGACTTTAAAGACTTGGTCTGATTCGTGAGCTGGTTCATCCATGTCTGCGTTCTCCAGCGCCGAGTTCATGGAGAATGGCATCGCAGTCTCCCATCTGAACACCTAGGAACGACCCAAACGCCATTCAACATCCCGGCCATCCCCTGAATGGCCGCAGGCCTGGAGGCTTTCCGGACTTTATTTTGTCACCCTCGTGGCAGTGTCGAAACTTGTCAAGAATTGATATAGAATGAGTGAACGGCAAAGGGACGGAGCATGCCAAACTACACAAGCACAGACATTCGCATCCTTTGTTAACATTGACTGGACGTTCATGGCTTCTGCGCAGGCATTCAACTGGACGCTCTTCTGGACGCTGTTCGTCGGCAGAATTCGCTGGAAAAGTGTCGTACTCGTATGAGCAGCCTAGGTAGGTAAATGTCGTGTGGTGATGTAAAGTAGAAGGGAACCTCGCAGCGTCGCCTACTCGTGCTCGTACTCGTAGTTCGTACGGAGTGACCCCTGACACTAAAGCGGCACTGTACGGTGCTTTTGGCCCTGCGAGTCTTTGATTGGCAGCAGGAGACACGCAACACAGACTGACGCGTCGAGGACGCGACAAAGCACAAGGTGCAGCGATCCGGGTGGGATTCCGACGTGCGACGGGCCTGATATCCGCCGTTGCGAGGGAACCGTGGCATCTGAGACGAGGCGACGACAAAGGGGAAACGTGGCCCAGCCCGGCCGCGATCTGGCCGGGCAGCTTCCAGCGGTTGATGCTCACGCTCACAGGCGGCCACAGTTTGGGTCGCGTTGGAAGTGGCTCGCAGGTCGCGCCCGCCTGTGGCTGCTAGTGGGCCTGTTGTGGCTCATGGCTGTGGGGAGCTCAGCTGTGGCTGCCTAGCAGTGACATGGTTTCACGGTTTCAGCGACAACATTCAGTCATGGGCCAGCTCACCCCTGTCGGCTACGACGTACGGTATAAAGGAACTTGTCTTCTCTCATCGCCCTCTCAAGTCGACGGGACATATTGTCACTCCGGATTGCGATCTCATCCCTCCGGAGCCTACCCCTACCTACCCTGTTCACGTTGGGCCGTGCAAGTCGAGCCATGGCATCAACACGCGTCCTCAAGTTCCCGCGCAGCGATAATGAGTCCAAGTGCGTTCTCATTCAGGTCACATCTGCGGGGCGGAAGCCTTTGGATCTCAAACTCGTCGCCACCGAGGGCGACGAGCCTTACGCCTGCGTCTGTAAGTTTCTATCCACGCGTCCAGCGCCAAGTCAGAAGTCCGCAGGAGAGGCTGATTGTCGCCAGTGAAACATGATCGGGTTGCCTCTCTTCGAGTCAAAAACTGCTCTGTCTCGGAGAAGGAGTGGGAGCAGGTCCTGGACTCTCTGTTACAGGCGGAGCTAGTCGAGGACATCCGGGCGACTGCTACCGTTCAGACCGCTTCGTCCATCTCGCTTACTGTTCGAAAGCAAGTTCAAGGAATTACGGTACCGCCACTCCAACCGCCTTAGAGGCTCTGCCACTAACAGCTGCAGCAACGCCTCGGTGCCATCACGTTAAACTGCGACCAGAGCGAGGGAATCCGGCTATTCCAGTGGTGTGAGACGGCTCTTGATGCATTGGCCAAGAGCAGGGACGAGGCGGCTAGCTCAACTACCAAGGCCAATGACTTGGGAGCTGCGGTGACGGAGCTGCAGGCCCAGCTAGATGAGCTGGTCCAAGCAAAGTCAGACGATGAGACGGCCCTGCTTCAAAGGTTCAGGGACCTCCTCAACGAGAAGAAGGTCAAGATTCGCGAGCAGCAGAAGATTATGGCTGCGTCTTCCATCGACGGCAACCGCGCAGCATCATTGCAGCCGTCGCAGGCAGCAGAGGTCCAGACGGCCCGGCGGCCAGCTCAGTCTAGGTCCACAAAGAGGAAGGCCGGGTCGGCGAATGTTGAAGAAGCAACCGGCGGCGACGAAGACGAAGCCATGCAGGACGATGCTGTCAAGCCAGAGCCAGAAGACACAGACCCAGGCGATACCAGCGAGGACACGGCGTCGACGGCAGCCGATGATGACGACGAGGAGATCGCAGCTCAACCCGCACGTGGTTCGGCCCAAGACGACAACCACAGCAAGCGGCAAAAAACGCCTCCCAAAAAGGCAGCCCAGGCGCCCCCTCCTCCTCCGCGAAGGCTGCCTTTCGCAAACAGGAAGGCGGCTGCGTCCGCTGGGGCTGCGCAGGACACTGATTCCGACGATGAGCTATGATGCGGGCGCCTGTACGTCACCAGGATAGCCAGCTTGTATGGTTACTTGAGGCTCCACGATGCGTTGCCGAACCAGGAAGCAGGATAAATGTCACTTTGATATACAAGTCTGATCATTTCTGTGTTCTGCAGGGTCGGGAGCTAATTTTAGAGGACCGCCCACGCACAGCTTGGCTTCTAGCGCCTATCATCAGCGGCAAACATGTTCTTCCAGAACGCTCGGAAGTGTTTCTGATTGCCCTTCTCGGAGATATCGGCAACCTCCTTGGGAGTCAGCTTAATCAGGGGCAGCTTGGAAATGTAGCGCTCCAGTCGTTCTTTCTTGGAGCTGGTCGTAATGACCACCAACCCCTGATCGATGCACCATCTCAGTCCAATCTCAGACTCGGAGGTCCCGTACTTTTCCGCGAGCTGCTTCCAGATGGCGTCCACGGGGCCCCCCTTGGCATTGGTGAGCGGGGTGAGCGGCGCATAGCACGAGACGGCAATGTTGTTCTTGCGCAGGAAGTCGAGCAGCCCGCCGTGCTGGAGATAGGGGTGGAATTCGATCTGGTTAATGGCCGGCGGGACCTTGGCAGTCTTAAGCAGGGTCTCGATGTGCTCCTGGAGGAAGTTGGAGACCCCGATGGACTTGGCCCGCCCCGACGCCTTGATGGCCTCGAGGTCCGCCCACCTCTGCTGCAGCTCCGCCTCGGAGTCGGCAAACCAGGGGCCGTGGAGGAGGTACAGGTCAACGTAGTCGAGGCCGAGCTTCTTCAGAGACAGATCGAATGCCTCCTGCGTCGACTTCTTCACCGTGGCGCTGATCTTGGTGGTGACAAAGAGCTGCTCGCGGGGGATCTTGGAGGCCTTGATGGCCGCGCCGAGTTCCTCCTCGTTGCTGTATTCTGCCGAGGCTGTAAGCTTCACGGGGACGGCAGCGCTTGGGTCAGGGGGGCGTACCCTCGGCGCCGTCCAAATGGCGGTAGCCCACTTGAATGGCCATCTTGGTGAACTCGATAATCTCATTGTCCAGCGGGGCGTTTGCCGCATCGCCCCATTTGCCTCGGGACGTTCCGAGCCCATATGCAAGCTACGAGTAGAAGTGTCAGTTGTCGGAGTGCTCAATTCATTCGGATGAAACGACAGGGCCATCTGAAAGTATGCCCAGTTTCTAGAGAGCAATGCGTTGCAAACAGGCCACATACCAGCGGGATCTCATTGCCATCGTTCAACTTCAGGGTGGGGAGGAAGGGGCCCTGCTTGGGCGGAGTGCCTGAAGCATCCGGTTGGAACGTCGAGCCGATGGAGTTCATGTTGGATTACGGTTTCTTTGGGGGGAGTGAGTGTGTCTGGAGTTCAATGGGAGGTTGGGGTAGACTACGGGAGTTGTGGGTTATATACTTGACGTAACGGCATCTGGGCCACGGCAAATCAACTCCTCCTCGGAGTTAGACTTCGACCCCGCCGACGTCTGCCATATTTGTCACCACTTACAACATGTCTACGAGACCTGTTCACCGCAACAGGTAGCTTTTGACACTGCAGCATTGTATATGGCAAATTCTGAGACCAACATCAGATTATAATAGCTACCGATGCCCCAACCTGGGAGTACAGCTGTCCCAATCATCGCAGTCTTGTCGAGCGGGCACCCAATCAACCGTGCCGATGACGGCATCGACACCTACCCTGTACCACCTTACCGTCGCCGATAGCGGCCATTTACGGGTCAACGGCTCACGGCGACAGGTAAACTAACGAATGTATGTGATGTGATACGTCCCAATTATCCATTCGTTTGGCAAAGGGCTTGGAGGGGGATGGCTTGTTGCCAAACTTTCAACTTTCATCCAACAGAGCTCGAGCGGGTTACGGTGTAGAGGCTGACATCAAAGCTCAACGGACATTGCCGTTTACACCACACTCAAACGATGCCGTCAGACTCTTATATTATTATGCATAACAGCCGCATCCGTAGTTAATGGCGCCCATTCGCTGTTGGTAGGAGGGTTTGGCCCCGCGCGGCGGCTGTGACGTCCTTCAGCGGCAGATGATTTCAACCTCGCCGGAGGTGTGGACAAGACCTGCCAGCAGCGTCGTGACGCTGCAGATGTATGTCGTACGAGGCTGCAAGAACGCATTTCGGGCTGCTGAAGCGAGATTGGCGTTGCAATTCAGGGGCTCGCTGGTCTGAGCTCGGCGACGTTTGGTCGGCCAACACCAGGCCGCAGATTCGTCTCTCCTTTTCCTCGTCCCACCTCCAAGAGCAAACGCCGAAAAGTCTCACGGCTCCAGCCCAGGTTCGACCAAGCGAGGGCCACTACTTCGTACTGGGCCATGGCCTCCTTCATCTTCTCCAGGCGTCTCTGGGGCTTTCTGGGCATCATCTGGGTTGCCATATGGATTCTCCCATTCATCAATGGTCTCATCGAAGGCCATTTCCTCCTGAAGCTCCTGTGGCAACAGATGAGGCTGGACAACCACAATCTTCGTTCCAGTATTCGCACCTCGCAGATGCTAAGTCGAGCGTCCATTCCCGGATACAAGTCGGCTCACGACGCCGGATTCCCGCCGTACTACGTCCCGCAGATCCGGGATCCGACGGATTGGTGGGAGAGGCTGGGTCTGACGCGATTCGACGTCAACGAGACGAGCATAGCCTCTACGCCATATTCTAAACTCGTCAACGAACTGGCGAGCTTGGAGCTTTATCGGGAGGAGAGGCGGCACGAGAACAGTGCTCCGTGGCACCATTGGGTCTTCGTCTCTGCACATGCGGACCGCGCCGAGGGCGTGTTCTACGACGAATGGGATGAGGCATTCGACGACCTGCTGCGCCATCACTACGCCAAACCCACGCCGGGGAATGCCAGCTTTCACTTTGTGTCCTGCCCGTACAGATACTTCTGCGGAGCCTGGTTTGTCAAGGCCCCAGCACTCTTGCATTTTACGACGGAAGCGCCAGACCTGTTTGGTGGTAAGACGACGGCATCTCCACGTCCCACAAGGCGGTCTTAGGGTACAGCAACGTCACGGTCCGTGCCGTCGAGTTCCCCATCACCAACCCTCGGCATCTGGGACTCGCCCCGGGTGTGTTCCCCAGTCCGTTCAACCAATTGCGCGCCGTAACGGCCGACCAGTACGGCTGGCAGAGGCTGCCGTCGTACGGGCGTATCAGGCAGGTCTGGCGTCGCCTACGGGAGCACGCTGAGGCCGCAGAACAGGCGCATCCGAGGACGTATGGGCGGCTGCTGAAGCTGGAGAAGGGTCTCCTGTTCAACAAGCTCGGCTTCGAGAAGAGCTTGCATGGATTAGAGGTGCCCCGCATAATAGGGACTGGCATATCGGTCGCCTTTCAGCTTCTGTGCGCGAGGACTTTGCTGGCAGCACTGGACTACATCCTCAAGGCCTGCAAATACGACGCAGCTATGCCGACGGGAACGGCAGACGGGATCGCGGGGTCTCTGCAACCGGAGGAAGCCATCGATGAGATTATGGTGCTGGATTTCATCGAGGTGTTTCCCGACACCGCCCTAGAGATAGCGAGGTCCTCGACGACCAGTGGCGAGGTATTGGAGAAGCTGAGAGATGCCATACGCAGCCTCCTCTCTCCGGAAGAGGTGGAGGTCCAGAGGCCGGCACCGGTACTGAGCCTGAGTCTGAGTGGTTATCGCCTCTTGAACACGTCCCAAGAGTAGGGAATTCAGTCGTTGTTGCGCCGAGGATGGACAGATGCTGGAGATGTCCGTGGATGATGTACGAAGTACGAGACGTGTATGTACGGGTGTGTGGGTCAGAATGGAGTACAGGCTTAGCTCCCGTTTTGGTGATGTCAACGCCGCCTCGGCTCCGTTGGTTAGCAATCATCCCGTTGCCACTTGGGGTCCACGAGACGAAATATCTGATCGACGATGCGTGGCCCGATCAGCCTTGCTTCTCTTTTCCCATGAATTGTATCGGCCGGTCCTGCTTCTCGACAGCCGCCCAGTCGCCGTTGATGCTGTACCGCACAGCTCTCCAAAGAGCCACCCCGCGATTCCGAACCCCAGCTCGAGCAGTCATGGCCGCAGCCAACCTCTCGACGAGCGCAGCCCGAGCGCAGCACCAAGGCGCGTCGTTGGAGGACCTGCCCAAGTCATGGCGCTTCACACAGTCGCTGCCGCCCGACGCCGTCTTTCCGACCCCGGCCGAGTCGCATAAGACCCCGCGAGACCACATTACGCCGCGACAGGTGCGCAGTGCCCTGTTCACATGGGTCCGGCCCGAGCCGCAAAAGGACCCGGAGCTTCTCGCCGTGAGCCCGGCGGCGTTGCGCGACCTGGGGATACGGGCGGGCGAGGAGAAGACCGAGGACTTCCGCCAGCTCGTCGCGGGCAACAAGCTCTACGGCTGGGACGAGGAGAAGCTGGAAGGCGGCTATCCCTGGGCGCAGTGCTACGGAGGCTTCCAGTTCGGTCAGTGGGCTGGCCAGCTCGGCGACGGGAGGGCCATATCGCTCTTCGAGGCGACGAACCCGGCATCCGGAACGCGGTACGAGTTGCAGCTGAAAGGCGCCGGGCTGACGCCGTACTCCCGCTTCGCCGATGGCAAGGCCGTCCTCCGATCGAGCATCCGAGAGTTTGTCGTGTCCGAGGCGCTCAACGCGCTCAATATCCCGAGCACTCGGGCGCTGTCGCTCACGCTGCTGCCGCACACGAAAGTCTTGCGGGAGAGCATCGAGCCCGGCGCGATAGTCTTGCGTTTCGCGCAGTCCTGGCTGCGGCTGGGCAACTTTGATATTCTGCGCGCCAGAGGGGACCGGGGCCTCATCAGAAACCTTGCGACGTATATCGCCGAAGATCCCTTTGGCGGCTGGGAGACTCTACCCGGGCGGCTGGACGATCCAGACAAGCCTGGTGAATCGCCGGCCCCAAAGCGTGGAGTCGCGGCCAAAGACGTCGAGGGCCCCGACGACGTGGCAGAGAATAGGTTCACGCGGCTGTACCGAGAAATTGTGAGGAGAAACGCCAAAACTGTAGCCGCGTGGCAAGCGTATGGCTTTATGAACGGCGTCTTGGTACGTTGACGACCCCCCAAGCTCGCATCTGCCTGGCGCAGGACTGACAAGCCTCGTAGAATACCGATAACACGTCAATCTATGGTCTGTCGATAGACTTTGGTCCCTTTGCCTTCATGGACAACTTCGACCCGGCCTATACCCCGAACCACGACGACCACATGCTACGATACAGCTACAAGAACCAGCCAACCGTCATCTGGTGGAACCTCGTGCGCTTCGGAGAAGCAATCGGCGAATTGATGGGTATGGGGTCCCAAGTCGACGATCCTGCCTTTGTTTCCGAGGGCGTCAAAGAGGGACAGGAGGAGGGCATCATTGCCCGCGCCGAGAAGCTCATCACCCAGGCGGGCGAGGAATACAAGGCCACGTTCCTGGCAGAGTACAAGAGGCTGATGACCGCCCGGCTGGGTCTACGGCAGTTCAAGGTGTCGGACTTTGATGAGCTGTTCAGCTCGGGCCTCGACACAATGGAGGCCCTGGAGCTGGACTTCAACCACTTCTTCCGCCGGCTGAGCGGCATCAAGCTGGATGACATTTCCACGCCGGCGGCCAGGAAAGAAAAGGCCTCGATCTTCTTCCATAAGGAAGGCGCACCGAAATCCGTTGGGGACAGTGAAGCTCGGGAACAGCTCGCCACCTGGCTGGAGAAGTGGCACGCGCGCGTGACGGAGGACTGGAAGGATGGTGCTGATGAGGAGCGAATCCAGGCCATGAAGAGAGTCAATCCCAACTTTGTCCCCCGAGGCTGGATCCTGGACGAGGTTATCCGACGCGTCGAGAAAGACGGCGAGCGGGATGTCCTGGACCGCATCATGCACATGGCGCTCAACCCGTTCGAGGAGGAATGGGACGGCAAGGCATTCAATGGCGTGGCATGGAAAGGCGATGCCGAGGAAGAGAAGAGGTGGATTGGTGATGTGCCGCGCACTGAGCGAGCTTTGCAGTGCAGCTGCAGCTCGTGAGGCGTGTACGACTCGACTTGTCATGATGTGTGAAGCCCTTTCAGCTACACGCTACGAGAGACGATAGAACAATTGACCCGATTCCCAGACAGGACGGGGCAACTGAGCATGAAATGTTACGACCGGCGGTAAGAGGCAGCGCTCATCGAGTTTTGACTCTCCCATGCTTCCATAATCGGCGTAAGGTTTGCTCTAGAGCACAAGATAGAGGAAGACTCGACTGAAGCAGCGCGCCCGCGAGAGGCGCGTTGCTCAAGCTCACCTACAATAAAATGTGCTCGGGTACAATTATGTAGGGAAGAGAAAAGGGCCAGCTCCGCTACCTGCAAATTCTCGTGAGGATATAATGGGCCGCACGGGGTAGTGGCGGCCTCAGGCAGACACCGAGGGCGGCGGGCCAATCAGCGAGCATGTAAATTAATCCGCTGTTTGGCGCACTAGCTTCCCACCCACCCGACGAGCCAGTTCTCTCCAGAGGGCAACGACTGAGCCTTTATTTCGCCGCAGCGAACTGCATCGCCCATCCCCTTTACTCCGTCAAGGCGACACGATGCTCCGACAGTCTCTGGCACGTTCGGCTTGGCGGACAGGCAGGCGGGCCGCCAACGCCTCGCGGGCCTTCGCGACGACGCCGCAGCGCCAGGCGGAGGTCGAATTGACAGTTGGTGAGCATCCCCGCGCCCGCGCAGCCATTGAGCGTCCGAGATGGGCTAACACGTCGCTAGATGGAAAGAAGGTCTCTATTGAAGGTATGCCGTGGTGTGTCGGAAGCTTTGGCGAATGTTGTTGCTGATACCGAGGCTAGCTGGCTCTGCTCTGATCCAGGCTTGCGAAAAGGCCGGAGCTACCATCCCCAGGTATGTCAACAGCCCCCGACAACGCCCGGAAACTCGGGTCCAAAAATAATAAACGCCGACTGACAATTCTCTAGATACTGCTACCATGAGTACGAACCCTCTATAGATACCGCGCTGCCGAACCGATCCTAACAATGCCCGCAGGAAACTCATGATTGCTGGAAATTGCCGTATGTGCCTGGTCGAGGTGGAAAGGGCCCCGAAGCCTGTGGCCTCTTGCGCCTGGCCGGTACAGCCCGGCATGGTGGTCAAGACGAATTCGCCGCTCACCCACAAGGCTCGCGAGGGAGTCATGGAGTTCCTGCTCGCCAACCACCCCCTCGACTGCCCCATCTGCGACCAGGGTGGTGAGTGCGATCTCCAGGAACAGTCCATGCGATACGGCGCCGACCGAGGCCGGTTCCACGAGATTGGCGGCAAGCGAGCTGTGGAGGACAAGAACATTGGACCCCTGATCAAGACGTCGATGAACCGATGCATCCACTGCACGCGGTGCGTGCGATTCGCCAACGACATTGCCGGTGCTCCTGAGCTCGGCTCCACCGGCCGTGGCAACGACCTGCAAATCGGTACCTATCTCGAGAAGAACCTGGACTCTGAGCTTTCCGGAAACGTCATCGACCTCTGCCCCGTCGGTGCCCTCACATCTAAGCCGTACGCTTTCCGGGCCCGTCCCTGGGAGCTGAAGCACACCGAGTCGATTGATGTCCTCGATGGTTTGGGCTCCAACATCCGCGTCGACTCCCGAGGCCTCGAGGTGATGCGCGTCCTTCCCCGCCTCAACGACGACGTGAACGAGGAGTGGATCAACGACAAGACACGATTCGCCTGCGACGGCCTCAAGACACAGCGACTGACTATGCCCCTGGTCCGGCGAGAGGGCAAGTTCGAGCCCGCGGACTGGGAGGAGGCGCTGACCGAGGTGGCCAGGGCCTGGGAGCAGAAGAAGCCGCAGGGCAACGAATTCAAGATCATCTCTGGTGCCCTTACCGAGGTCGAGGCTCTGGTGGTTGCCAAGGATATGGCCAACAAGCTGGGCTCCGATAACCTCGCTCTGGATACCCCCACTGGAAGCCAGCCTCTTGCCCACGGTATCGACGTGCGATCAAACTACCTGTTCAACTCTCGGATCTGGGGCATTGAGGACTCGGACTGCATCTTGATCGTGGGCAGCAACCCTCGGCACGAGGCCGCCGTCCTGAACGCCCGCATCCGGAAACAGTGGCTCCGCTCCGATCTTGAGATCGGCGTCGTCGGCGAGACTTGGGACTCGACCTTTGAGTTTGAGCACCTCGGAACCGACCACGCCGCCCTTAAGAAGGCCCTAGCCGGACCGTTCGGCAAGAAGCTCCAGGCCGCCAAGAAGCCCATGATCATTGTGGGCTCCGGTGTTACGGACCACGGCGACGCCAGGGCCTTTTACGAGACCGTTGGTGCTTTTGTCGACAAGAACTCGGCCAACTTCATGACCGAGGAGTGGGATGGCTACAACGTTCTTCAGAGGGAAGCCTCGAGGGCTGGCGCCTTCGAGGTCGGCTTCGTGACGCCGTCGACGACTGTTGCCGAGACCAAGCCCAAGTTCGTCTGGCTGCTGGGGGCCGACGACTTCAACGAGGCGGACATCCCCAAGGATGCCTTTGTTGTCTACCAGGGCCACCACGGTGACCGTGGCGCACAGATCGCCGACATCATCCTGCCTGGCGCTGCCTACACCGAGAAGGCGGGCACCTACATCAACACCGAGGGACGAGTACAGATGACACGTGCTGCCACCTCCCTGCCCGGCGCGGCGCGAACCGACTGGAAGATTCTCCGGGCGGCCAGCGAGTTCCTGGGAGCCCCCCTGGCGTACGACGACGTCGCTGCCGTCCGGGACCGCATGGTGGAGATCAGCCCTGCCCTGGCGGCCTACGACGTGGTTGAGCCCGTCGCCCTGCGGCAACTGAGCAAGGTGCAGCTGGTGGACCAGAACAAGGGATCAAAGGCCAGCGGGTCGCCGCTGAAGAAGGTTATTGACAACTTTTATTTCACAGACGTCATCTCCAGAAGGTATGTGCCGCACTATCCCCTGAACCTCCTCATCATTCCCCATGCTGACTCGTTGCTTCCAGCTCACCGACGATGGCCCGCTGCTCGGCTGCCAAGGCCACGGGAGACCCGAGGACAAACCTAATGGCTCCAGGCATGGAGGAGGACAAGCCCATGGGGCAGATTGCGTACGGAGCATAAGACGATGATGGCTGTACCAAAATAGAAGAAGACTTCCCTTGCGTTTTTGGCGGTGTCGCAGGTGACTTTGTACATATAGGATGTCGGGCTGGGGGTGGTGGTTGAGGGAGGGTAAATAGCTTTGCCAAGCTGATGTCCAACACCCAAAGCGTGGTTCGTCTGGCCGCCTGCAGGTGACGGTGCCCGCCCGGCGTGTAAGCCGCCCCGTACGAAGAACCCGTAGGTGTATCCGAGAGAGCTGGCATCCCCAGTCCGAGGACTCAGGCGGGGCGAGCCGACCCCGGCCCGGGTTTGGGCAGCACGCTCGGCAACGGGCGGGAAGGCTGCTGTCGGGTCCTGCGCTACCGGGCCTCGACCTCGAGGTCCCGCCTGAGCGCCTGCTCGTACACGGCCCTGTTGTCGGCGATGTGGGCGTCAAAGGCCCTGAGCTCCTTGAGCGCGCGCGACACGGACGACATGAGGTCGCGGGTGGCCTCCTCGCGCACGCTGGCGGGCTGGACGCGCGAGAAGTCCGGGAGCGGGATCTCGACGCTGCCGCGGGCCCGGGCCTCGTGCGGCGCCTGCATGTTGGCGAGCATGGCGGCTATGTCGCCCTCTGGACGCGGCCGCCGCGCAGGGTGCTTCTCGCCGCTGCCGCCGCCGCTGCCGCTGGCCTCCGCGGCGGTGGCCTCGCGCAGGATGCGGACGCACTCGCGGCGCACGAGGGCGAGCATGTTGGCGCGCACGTGGGCGGCGTGGGCGTCGAAGGCGGCGAGCACGGCGGCGAGGCGCGCGGCGG
>JALHBX010000634.1:0-14343 GCA_024340025.1 Tolypocladium tundrense | reverse complement strand
AAAAAAAAAAAAAAAGACTCCAGAACGATGAGTGAACAACAGTAGGCCAATAGAGCGAGACCAATGTAATGACACAATACCTTGATACATATGTACATACCCACAGCGCCTTCATCATCCTTAGGGGCAAGCTCTTAACGAACTTTAAGAGGCGTTGGAGAACCCCCGGAAAAAGGGAGGCATCAACCTTCATGTTTTCATAACAGGCAAGCTCAAGATATCTGAGGGCACGTCGTCCCAGGCGGCCCACCCGTCTTCTCCTAAATCAGACCCAATCTCATTACCCTTTAGTTTGACAACAAACACATCGCCGGCAAAGGTTCGCGTCTCCCCATACACGGCCTTGGGGAAGTTGCTGTTCTCAGGCAACGCCTCAAGGTCAAAGGAGAAGAAGAGAACATATAAACCATTGCAGCTGCTGAGCGGCTGGTTTTCGAGTCTGAAGGTTTCAATGTCTCGCCATTGCCATGCTCTTTGCGTCTTCCAAAAGCCTCGTAAATCGGGCACATGCCCCCAGGGACTATCAGGGCCATCGATTACCCCGTATGTTGTTGTTGTAAGAGATAGCACATGTGGTTTGGACCCATTGGCAGGAAATCTGATGCCCGTGATGGTTACCGGCGAGGGGAGCGCGGCCGGCGGCTGTTGCTCAACGGCAGAGCGAAGATAGTTCCACATGGGAGTGTTTCTCGCCGAACTCTGTGTTGTCTGGCGACGCGCACTTAGCCTGTCGGCAGAAAGAAAAAGGAAACAGGCAGCTTACGCCTTGATCAGAGGCGCTCTCGTTGTTTCAATGTTTGCTTTGGTGTTGTGTTGTCGTGGAGTGCGGGGCTTCATGCACTCGGTAAGAGAAATGGCACCGTCAGGTGATGGTCACGTGGTGGGCGGTAGACAACTCGGAACGCGAGCTGGCCAATTGAAACAGATGGTTAAACGTGCAATCGTTGCCTGCCACGACGGCATTGCTGTGCTCTGCATCTCACAAGCCGGGCACAAGAGCCCCAGTTTGAGTTTGCTCTGTCCACTCTGACCTGCTGCTGCGTACGGACTAGTTCTTCGGCAGGTCTAGACCTGCACTAAGTGGCTGTCTAAGGCATGCCGCGTTTGAACACTTAGAGGCATATACATCGACTGACCGAACACCCACTAAGTGCTGACGATGTCAGGGTTCGAAGCAGCAAGGTTTCCATCCAGCCCGACGGCGGCGGTCACCGCTAGATGAACACCGGCCAAGAGCATGAAGGGGGAGGACAAGTCGGATTCAGGATTGCTTCCAGGCTCAACCAGACGGCGTCGGCAGTCAAACAATGGTGCAAAATGAGCAGAAGGAAAAAGTAGTGTAGCAATGTCAGCCCACTGTTTCTGAAAACGAGACACTCGCCGCCCATTGGCTCAGCTCCTCGGCGCCATCCGGCAGCGGCTGACGCCTCATCCGCGCCTGGAGCATTTGATGCGAGGACCAAAGCTTGTCGTTGTCTCGGCTGGTGGAAAGCGATGAGAAGGTAGACTTTGCCGGCTATAAGGGCTACACGGGTTCCACGGAATACATGGGCAAGATAGACTACACAGGCTACACGGGCCATACAAGCTATATAAGCTACGGAACACGGTCCCTTTCCCCGAGGCATGGGGTTGATAGAGGCACCACGAGCACAATCGGCCAACGCACAGCGCCAATTTAAACAATAGGAGCCACCATTCCATCCCGCCAAGCATCAACGAAAGGCAAAAGGTATCTCGGGGACGCGAGGAATGTCCTCGGCGCGAACCAGGGGCGGCAGCTCGGGCTCGTCGCCAAACGCCCACAGCAGCACGCCCTGCTTCGAGGTGAACAGCATGAATCTGTCGTCGCTCCAAACGCCCAGCGTCCCCAGGGGTCGATGGGGTAATAGCCCGGCACTCTGAACTTCTCGGTAGGGCTGCCTTTTGCGTTCACGTAGCGACGCGAAACAAACGTCTCGGTGAGAACGTTAAAGGCCACACTGGCAACGGCCATGCTTGGAACTTCATTATCCTCTGCGACGGAAGTGGATGGGACTTCTGCGAGCACTCCGGCCAGCAGGCAGAGCCCGTGGCTGTTCATCTTCTGGCATTTTCCCTGGGAAACACGCAGCGTCAAGGTTGGGTCCCTGTAGGTCTTGGGCAGAGCCACACGTGCGAACCGCTCTGTGAATCGCTGGACGAGCTTTCCGTCGTCGTATTTGAGGATGAGGATGTCGTGGTATCTATTGACTAGGGGATTGTCAGAACACACAAAAACATGGCAGGGACAATAGGTGGTGGGGACGCAACGTACTCTCGTCGACGTGGTTGTGAATAAACGACAGGAAAAGAGCGCTTCGACGGACTGGGTGCCATATCACACCTGGTGGCTTGCATCGGTGGGTATTCTCCGCAAGATTTGCCGCCTCTTTGGCGCCGAGATCTATTGGCGTCTCGCCCCAGTTCCAGGTAACGACATGGCTCTCAGTCGTCACGAAGGCGACCCTCTCTCCATCCGCGTAAGAAGCCGAGAAGTTCGCGGGCAGGGTAATCGATTTCCACTCCGCGAGGTTGAGATGCCAAACGTACCTGCCGGGCGCGCGTTAGATGGGATGACGAAGAGTGGTCCGTGGAGCAGCAACTCACGCCTTGTCGGTGCCCTTTGCGCTGAGTACGAGCAAGTGCTTTGTGAGCGATTCCAGTTCCAGCAGCAGACCGGAACGGTAAAGCTGATGAGTGCAGCAGGCTTGGCGCTGGCGCCGGCGCAGGTCGTCAATGATGATGCGTGTGGCGCTCGCCTCCCACGCGATCTTGCCATCTCCATACACCACCTGCCCCTGATAGCCGCGCGCCCGGAGTATGAAGCCCTGCTCCGGTACTTCGTCGTCTGGTTGCTTGTTACGGAAGACGTCCGAGTTCCAGGATTTGTCCCAGGCGATAGAGGACTTTTGCATGGGCTTCCCGTGGCGTCTGCGCAGGAAGCGCTCCGCCTCTCGCAGGAACAGGTCCCGAGTCGACGTCTGCTCCCGGTCCTCTGCGTGGAACTCGAGGAGCCCAGGGAAGAAGTAGCGGCAGAGGGTCGAGCACACGGCTTCGTGGTCCCAGAGGGCGCGCCAGGCCCGCGACACGTGGCGGCAGCGCAGCACGTCCTCGAGGCCCAGGTGCTCCGTCGCGACGAGGCAGACGAGCTCCGCGGGCAGGTCCTCCAGGGTCGCGAGGCCGCTGACGCTGAACTTGCAGTTGCGCAGGCGGCCGCGCAGGTAAATGCGCTCCCACGGCGAGAGGCCGGCGAGGACGGCGTCGACGACGGCGGTTCTGAACTGCGGGTTCGGGCTCGGGGTCTCCGCGGCGTCCATCGTGGGCCGGCGGTGAGTTGGGTTGGACTGTGGAGGGTGCAGGGCGAGCTGTTGGAGGTGGGCTGAACTGCAGCCGACCGACACAAGGACGGAGACGCAAAACGGACGAAGCGTATGTTGGGAGCAGGTCGGTGTCTTGGGAGATGACTGAAGATGGTGCGAGATGCATGGACGAGACGCAAGATATTTACCGTGCGTGGTCATGTGAGACATGGCCAACTTTCACCGCGCAGCTGCCTGTGATATGTCCATGACATTCATTGGATGGACAAGGGCGACAGCGTTGATCTCATCCCGTCTCTCCGTGTAACCGATGTCGATGGCTCGGAGAGTCGTCGTGTTACCGCACCCAGTCCGCATCAGAACCAACCCGCATAACAATATTGCCCAAAGAGCTTCAACCATCACATCTCCATTTCGATAAACCAACAAACATGTACTCGTAGGCGTCAAGCTGCCGAGTCCGCCCGCACAGCCTCCATCTCGGCCCACCACGCCTTGATGCCCCCAACATCGCACCACCCCATCTCCCACGGGTCCTCAAACCACCAGCGCCCGCCCGCCCCGGTCTCCCCATCGCTCGCGTACTTCTTCAGGCTGCCGCCGTCGAAGCGGTGGTTCTTGACGCCCGTCAGCAGCACCGCGCTGCCCACCCTGGGGGCGAACCCCGCCGCGTCGAGGAACACGGTCAGGTGGACGCGCTTGGCCGTCGAGGGGTCGGCCAGGCGCGCGGTGCGCTGTGTAAAGGGCGGCATGCGGGCGGGCTCGACGGGCGAGAGGGCGGCCACGACGGCGAGCACGTTGCAGGTCCAGTTCTGTGCGTAGGGGAGGTGCGGAACGGCGCGCAGGGTGGTGAGCTTGAGGGGCGCCTGGGGATCGTGCCAGTCCTTGGGCAGGGGGATGGGGAGGGGTGGGCGTGGCGGTTTTGCGTGCTGTTGGCTGGATGGAGGCGGACGCTCGGCTTGCTTTTTCCTTTCCGGAAATGTGAGGGCTTCGAAGCTTTCGAAGGCGTCTTCCAGGTCGGTCTCCTCGCCCTCCTCGGCGATCGAGTCGAGCTTGTCGTGACGCGAGCGCTTGGGCGTCGTAGGCCGACTCGCCTTGTTTCCATCTCGCAACTCCTGCTCCTCGAGTACTCGGGGGGTCGTCTCTTCCACGTCCACTTCGTCCGGCGAAGCCCCTGGGACAGCCTCGGCGAGATGCAGCGCCTGCACAGACGTATTCCACCCGACCGTGGTCAGATCGCGAACCACGAGATACACCATCCTCGACTCCTGCGTCCACCGCAGCTCAAAGGCCTGCACGCGCACGTAGCACCCGACGGAGACGCCCCCCGGGTGCACGAAGCGGTGCACGGCGTCGTCGAGCAGCGCCTGGACGCAGACCTCGCCGTCGCCGAGGAGCAGCCGGACCGCCTGCCAGCGGCCTGACTCGGTGACGGGCACGACATCCACGCCCTCGACGAGGAAGACGGACCCGGGGACGCAGAACCGCGTGCGCAGCAGGTCCTCGATGAAGGGCGTGAGCGTAAAGGGCTCGGCGCCGGGGGCGAGCGCTATGGCGGCGGGATCGATGCCCGCCATGCTGCCAGACGTGTATACAAAAGCATGCTGCGGAGAGGCCTGTGGATTTCCGAGTGCAGAGATGGAGGTTGATGTCGTCGGCCTGTGGTGTCCAAGGAGGGCCGTGAATGCGAAGCGTGAATGTGAAGCGTCATGTTAGCTAGCTCAGCGCCAAACCTACTTGGTATGCAGCTATGGAGTCTTTCCCCAACTCGGGGCCACCGACCTCACCTCACCACCACACTCGAGCCACCACTCGCCATGGACAGCCCGTACAGCCGCGAGCTGGCCGTCGCCTTTGGCGCGCTGCAGCGAGCCGCCCGGCTCAGCCAGTCCATCATCTCCGCGCAGGACAAGGGCGCCATCGAAAAGGCC
This sequence comes from Tolypocladium tundrense, assembly GCA_024340025.1. Taxonomy (NCBI): domain Eukaryota; kingdom Fungi; phylum Ascomycota; class Sordariomycetes; order Hypocreales; family Ophiocordycipitaceae; genus Tolypocladium; species Tolypocladium tundrense. The sequence goes on along the minus strand of JALHBX010000634.1, from coordinate 9,071 downwards.
GACCTCAGCCCCGTGACCGTCGCCGACTTCGCCGTGCAGGCGCTCCTCATCGCGACCTTCAAGGCTGCGTTCCCGGGGGACCGCTTCGTCGGCGAGGAGGACGCGTCGAGCCTGCGGGAGAACGAGGCCCTGCTGGAGCGCGTGTGGGAGCTGCTGCAGCGGCTGGGCGGCGACGGCGTCGCGGGCGTCGCGCTGCCGGCGACGAGGGCGCTGATGTGCGACCTCGTCGACGAGGCGGGCGCGAGCAGCCCCGGCGGCGAGGGCTCCGGGCGGACGTGGGTGTTTGATCCCATCGACGGCACCAAGACGTACATCCGCGGCGAGCTGTACGCCATCAACATCGGCCTGCTCGTGGACGGGGAGCAGACGCTGGGTGCCGTCGGCTGCCCGAACATGTCCATGGACGCCGAGGCGCCGCTCTGCAACGCCGATGTCGACCCGTCCGGCGAGGGCTGCATCGTCTACGCCGTCAGGGGCCACGGCGCCTTCATCCGCAAACTGCGCGGCGGCATGGAGGATTCGCCGCCGCGGCGTCTCCCGCAGCAGCCGGCTTCGGAGCGCATCCGCTTCGTCACCTGCGCCAGCATCGTCGACTCGGCCCTCGTCGGCGCGCACGAAGCCGTCGCGCAGCGCCTCGGCGCGCCGTTCCCCGGCTGCGACCTCGTGCCGTGGGTGCTCCGCTGGGCCACGCTGGCGATGGGCCTCGGCAACGCGACCGTCTGGGTGTACAAGCGCCGGGACCGGTTCGCCAAGGCCTGGGACCACGCGGGCGCGATGCTGCTGTTCGAGGAGACGGGCGGCCGCATCACGGACGTGCTGGGCAGGCCGATTGACGTCGCGGCGGGGAGGACGATGAGCGCCAACTTTGGGTTTGTGGCGGCGCCGGAGGGGGTGCACGGGAGGGTGCTGGAGGCGGTTCGTGAGGTTCTGCGGGAGCAGGGGCATGCTGAGTTTTTGCAATGACTACGAAGTAGCACGACCCATATAGAGTTGATAGAGGCATGCTAGAGTAGACGTCATAACGGGCCTCGATGGCTGTGATCTATATCTAACCACGTATATGTCGCCCCTTCCGGGTGCTTATCATACAAGCAGAGCATATCTGATCTTGCTTTGTCCAATGCACTCCTCTTTGCCATCATGATGCATCAACCACAACGGAATTCTAGGGCAGATGCAACGTCATCGCTTCGTGTACACGCCCGTGCTGACGGCATGGTAGCCCTTCTTGCCCACCCTGCCCGCCAGCTCGCTCCGCCACTCCTCGCCGCGGCCGAGCATCTCGACGGTCCGCGCAAAGGTGTACTTGGGCTGCCAACCCAGCTCGCGCACCGCCTTGCTCGAGTCGTAGACGCGGTCGACGCGGGCGAGGTGCTTCCACCCCTGCTGCGCAAACACGGCGTCGACGCCAGGGGCGGCCTTGCGGAACGCCTCGGCCGGGTCGCGGTCCAGCGCGGCGAGCGTCTCGGCGTCATTGGCAAACGGCGGCGGCGCGCTGATGATGTACTTGGCCCAGCCAATGTCCCCGGCCCTCGCCATGGCGCACGCGGCGGCGGAGACGATGTCCTCGATGTCGCAGCGGCGGTACGCCAGCTCGAGCACCTTTAGGTTCGCGTCGGCCATGGCCGCGCGCCGGTCCTCGTCGTCGTCCTCCTCCGGGAAGAAGCGGCTCGTGCGCAGCACCAGCACGGGCATGCGCGTCTGGGCGTGGACGAGGGCGCACAGGTCCTCGGCGGCGACCTTGGTCACGCCGTAGATGTTCTTGGGCACGGGGACGACGCGCTCGTCGATCCAGGCGGCGGGCTCGCCCGGGCGGGGGCTGAGGGCGCGGCCGAAGGTGCTGGTGGTGCTGAAGAAGACGAAGCTCTGGATGCGGTCGCCGAGGGCGGCGGCCTCCTCGAGCAGGACGAGGGTGCCGACGACGTTGGTCTCGACGAACTGCTGCATCGAGTGGCTGCCGACGTGCGGCTTGTGCAGCGTGGCGGCGTGCAGGACGTGGCGGATGGGGTTGGCGGCGAGGATGGCGCTGACGAAGGCGCGGTCGCCGACGGAGCCGACGTGCGTGGTGGTGGGCGAGGCGAGGATGTCGATGCCGAGGGGGATGAAGCCGAGTGCGGGCAGGGCGAGCATGAGGGCGGTGCCGAGGTGGCCGGCGGCGCCGGTGACGAGGACGTCGGACATGCTGAGGCTCTCCGGCTGCGTCTGTAGATGTCTCCGCGTGGTGGGGTTGGTGTTGAGGGGTTGGCAAATGGACCTTTGAAGCAGGCTTCCTCGTCGACTACCCTACACCCTGGAGGAAGCTCACAGCCTTACACTGCGATCCGCACCCGCACCCGCACGACAATCCCCCAGCCCGTCCTGCTCTCCCAGATGCCCATCTCGTTCTCCCTGCGGAACGTCACCTCCTCCGCGCCCGCCGTCATGGTCACGTCGTCGCGGCCTGCGCCCACACCCGGCGCCGGGGACGAGACCGGCGGCGGCGGCGGCGGCAGCGGAGGCTCGTCCTTCCTGAAGAGGCCCCATCTCGACCTCTTGCTCTGCGCGGCGCGCGCGCGCACAGTCTGCCGGTCGACGGGCGGCGCTGCTCGCTCCGGCTGCAAGTGCCTGGCCAGACGCCGCGCCATGGCCTCGTCGGACCACCACAGGCTCTGGTCGCCCTCACCCTCGCCCTCGCCCCCCTCGCCCTTGGGCTTCAGCTCCTCCCGCCGCACCCTGACGACGGTCCGCACCTCGCCGCCGCGCTGCTCGTCGCTGTCGCTACACGCCCAGTCCGGGCCGACGGCGGCGGCGGGCACCAGCGTCGCCTCGACGAGCGCCGGCGGCGGGTGCATGCCGGCGATGGACGCCAGCAGGTCCTCGACGGGGGGCACGAGCAGCGCGAGCGTCTGGCCGTCGGTCTGGTCGCGCGCCGAGACGCGGGCCGCCTGCTCGTGCAGCATCTGCGCGCGGATGCCCGAGAGGTGGTGGGAGAAGAGGGACGACGAGCATGGTGACGGGCCTGGCGCGGCAGAGTACGGAGGGGGGAGGTCCTCGTCTGGGAGAGGCTGTTTGGACATGTTGATGTGCGTGGTGAGGCTCTTGGGGAGTCGAGATACAAGTTACAGCTCTGGGAGTATACGAGTATGGCTGGGGTGACAGCGCCGCTTTTAGAGGCTCACGCGCTGTGGCTGTGCCTCTTGGCGTCACGCCTGAGGCTGACCTGAGGCCTGAGGCTGCTGTGCCGACTCCTCTCTACCATCATTGCATCATGCACATAAGAACACTGCGACAACGAGTTCTTCGAAAAGGCCTTTGCTATTCTAACGCTGTCTAGGCTCAACCCACTGCACTGTTGCACTGTAATTTCTGGAGAGGTGAAAGCCTCATCCGTGACGCGGCATATCTTCGCAACTCCCCCCTACACGCGATCATCCGCAACAGCGGGCACCTCCTCCCCCTGTTCCGAATCATCCTCATCCTCGATCTTGGTCACCTTGTACACCGCCATGGCGCCGAACAGGTCGCTCGAGACGTTCAGCGCGGTTCGGAACCGGTCGAGGAGCCAGTCGATGGCAACAATCACGGCGTACATGCCCGTGATGGGGACGCCGACGGACCCGGCAATCATGACGGTCAGCACCAGCGACGACGAGGGGATCGGGGCTGTTCCGATGGAAGACAGCGTGGCGAGGAGGCAGATGACGACGTAGTCGACGACGCTCAGCTCAATGCCGCCGGTCCTGGCCATGAACACGACCGACATGGGGAAGTAGATGGCCGTCCTGTCACCAGTCAGTCAGTGTCCGTCGTATACGAACGGCAGATTCCAGCAGACTCACCCGTCCATGTTGATCAAGCAGCCCAGGGGCATCGCAAACTTGCAAACGGTATTGGAAATCCCACTCTTCCGGCCGCACCGCAGCGTCACCGGCAAGGTCGCCGCCGACGACGCGCAACCCCACGCGGTAACCCATGCCGCCGCGTTCTTGAACCAGTACGTGTAGGGGTTTATCCGGGCCATGAAGTAGAAAATGATGGGAATCACGATGAACAGGTGGATGGCCATGTTCGCCAGCGTGCCGCCAATGAGAATACCCATATTCACGCCAATGTCGGCGAGGTCGAGCTTCATGAGACTGGGCATGATGAGGAAGAAGACGCCGATGGGGGCCATCTTGATGAGGGCCGTGATGATGATGGTGATGATGCGCTCCACCTCGACGACGGCGCGGAGAAGCGACGAACCCTCCTCGATCAGGTACCCGACAACGACGGACGAGATCAGGATGGCGAGCAGCTCGTTCTCGGCGAGGGCCTTGACGATGTTGTCGGGCACAAAGGACATGAACATCTGGCGCACCACGCTGTGGATGCGCGTGTCTTCTTCCTTGGGAGTCTTCTGCGTGCCCGTGGTTGCCAGGGCCTCGTCGCTGACTTTGCTGAACATGGGGCCCCACACCTGCGACACCATGATGCAGCTGAGGATGATGGCGATGATGGTTGTCGAGACGTAGTATCCGATGGTCCATTTCGCGAGCCGTGAGCCGCCGTTTGCCATCTGCCTCAGTCTCTGCACGGCCAGGATCATGGCGCAGACGATCAGCGGCAATACTGTCACCCGGTCAGTATGCTTGATCGCGACCGAGGGCATCTTGATGGCGCCCGAGGGAGTGGGGAGATCTTACCGACTGCTTTGAGCGCCCTCAGCCAGAGGTCGCCGGGTATGATGAGGAGGGCCGGCACTGCCTCCGGTATCTCGTCAACCTGGGTGGTGACGATCAGTCCCACCGCGATGCCCAGCAGCGCAGCAAGCACAATCTGCGCCGCGGAGCCGGGCTCCTTGATCGGGTGCCACCATGGCTTCTTTTCTGTCTCGACCGACTCGACGGCTACCTGCTCGGTAGACGTCCTCGTCGGCGACTGCTGGGCCTCCAACTCTGCGGTCTTGGATTCGCTTCCCATGATGAGGCTGTGGGCTTGGGCTGTGATGCGAGGCGGGAATGTGGCAGCAAGACGAGAGGGCATCCTCCCGGGGAATATATATTGGCACGCATGGCTGGAGTTCTTGACCGACCGCGTGTGGAGTCACCGAGGTCTCTGCTGTTCTCTCCACAATCTAGACGCCGACCCCAACTGTGCCAAGTAGAGGCCCACGCATGGCCAAGCTGCCAAGGGCACGGTGATGGGGTCTTGACGTCGGCTTGCGTCGTATGAAGTCCCCCGCACTACTTGAGCTCCGAATCATTGGATCCGGCATGATATGGCTTCTGAACAAGCCGGAGTCCCCTGGGAAGACACGTCTACGTGAACTTGCCGTTATACCTGAGGCTTGGGAGTCGTCGATGCGGATCTCTACCGTCGATTTCGTCAACGGCAGTGCCACAGTTGTTGACAGCGACCAACGTGCCGCTGATACTCGTATGAGTGACGGTGACTAGCTGCCAAGCCGTCGACAGGATCCGTCTCCGCTTCTCCAAAGCCAAGCCTGCGACCATGACATAAAGCAAACGCCCATCTCCGGCCAAGAGTCTTCTTGGACTTATAGCCCAGGCTCGCGGAAATTCGAAATGTGGACCAGCCGCCCGGGGTACCTCCTCCTCATTGGTCGCCCCAGCCTTTGATGGCGCCATCTCGTACTGGGGAAAAGCCTTATCTCGACTCCGCACGGCGACTCGTGAGGAGTCAACTGCTGCATATGCGCCTCAACAAGTCGCCCGTGCCAGGCCAAAGCTATATACGTCTCGGCCCCTGGACACGCCAACGCGACCCCGGAACCCTTACGCCACGTACGTGACTCGGTATCTGGGGTAGTAGAGGCCGGCGGCGGGCCAATTCCGAGCAGGACGGGGACCCCGACCCATACGGAGCTGCCAGCGAGATGCATCTTCTTGGCCAAGACGTCTACTCAAACCTTGTGGTGTTGACCGCGGTGGAAAATGCCCTCTGTGTCGAGATACTGTAGTCATCCAATCCTAGCCGCCCCGGCGACCTCGAGGCTGCTGATGCCGGCCCGTTGGCACGCTTGACAGGCCGGCACGCGACCTGGGTAAGCAAGGTACGAGTAGGCAGTGAGGCACTATTCGGATCTCAACTGACTGCAGATTGACTCGCATGCCGAGCGGGGCGTCTGCCAATCCTTGGCGGGCTGCTCGTCTGCGGCTCCAAAAGTATTTAGCCAGCATTGGCAATGCCGGTGCTAGTGGTAGGCCGCCACCCCAACCCTTGGCAGCCAAGGGAGAAAAGAGCCTCAAAACAACCCGCTGGGGCTGTTGCTGAATCTGCAGTCGGGCTTCCGAGTTATTTTCTTCATCTTGCCCCGATGCGTGATGGCACTTCCCGTCATGCCATGCCTATTGGCCGTGTGTCGTTGGAGGCGCAAAGTGGCGTAGGGGGTCACCACCATCGCCAGCTGAGCGATAAACAGGGCGATACTGGGAGGCGCAGCTTTGGTTGTCGACGTACTCCGTATAGTCAAATCGTTAGCAAATGGATGGATCTTCGAGCAAGCACCTCGTAAAAGATGAAGATGAGGAAACCTCCCTTTGCCTGATGCGAGAATGCCCGGTGAGCCAATGGCGGACGCCGTCCAAGGGCGGAGCACGAGGATACGAGGACTTCAAGTGGCCGCGCATTGCCCCTCAGATAAGGAGAGCCAAGACATGAGGCAGGTTTCACGCGGTGATGGCTCCAGCACATCGTCATTCGGTTGGCCATCTCCATGCTGCCACTCAGTCCGTTACTCTGCTCTCTATTCGTTGGCCAGTAGCTTAGCATCTACTCCATAGAGTCTTTTGAACGAATGCTGGGTAACTCTTCCGAGAGGGTGTTTTACGACCCATTCGACGACTGCGACTCGGAACTACAGTCCGCGTAGGGTCTGGTTCGAGCATTGGATACAGTGCTACTACCAGCGAGCGTGCTTCTGGCGGGTGACTTCTGCGTGAGACCGCGGGACCGAAACATCCTTAATCGCGGACTTGGAGGTCTCGTACAGGCCGGGAGATGCTGGTTGATGGTCCGAGTGGGCGGGTCTCTCGGCACTCCCGCCGAAGGACACGTCGGATGGAGCTATTAGCCTACGAGTAGGTCGGAGAAAAGGCAAGGAAACACAGGCACGGAGGTTAGTTGGTCTGCTGGCCCTTGGGACTGCGAAAAAGCAAGGAAAGCATATGGACACCGAGGCTAGAAGAGGGGTACCCTTGGACGAAGGAGATGCTTGTATTAGATTCGTCTCACCAGGGGTTCTCCGCCAGCTGCAACCCGAGATTGAGCAAGACTCTACTACTATTTTCCAATGCCATAATGCCCAGAACCGCGCGACGCGATAGTTACGTGAGCGCCTTCTGGTGATAAGGCACCTTACCTCCTGGTGGATCGACGCGGCCTTCCCTGTTGGGTTACGCAACGTTGGCAAATCTCAGGAAGCTGCCGTTGTCTAGTCATACTTCCTGTGTGCCCACAAGAGCCGAAAGCCGGGTGCTGGAAGGGCTTTTGAGAGCCTGTCGGAAACTGATCCAGAACTTCTTTACACGGCTTAGGGCACGGGCCGTCTATATGTCGTGCCCAACCACACCGCGGGCAGGTGCCGACGTTTGTGACGCTAGTACACATCTCGAAGAAAGGTAGCTTCGTGGTTGTTGATTTCGTTGACTTTGTGGGCTTTGTTGCGTTTCCGATGGACGAATTCGACTGCGAATGGATACTGGGGAAGAAGGCGTTTCTAGAGGAGATCAGGACCGATATATATACTGGATTTAGCGAGGCAATGCATGATTCACGACTGGTCTCGTCTTTGGACCCAAAGACCACGCGATACGTCCACGACTTGACCCGTACTTTGGGAGTGGTAATTCACGCAAAGAGCCGCCGTGGTTCACACAGTGTCCCTGGCGTGCGTCGGTGAATACAACAATGGGCAGATTTAGGTGATTCGCTATACAGGATACTATACGGCACCATCTCGACATCGAAATTCCCTTGCCCAATCATATTCCTGCTCGGGTGGTAGAACACTTGAGTTTCCAATGGGGTTACCAAGGGACACATTTTACAGTCGGGTTGGCACGTCGCTCTGGGCGCTCAGCTTAACAGCCCGGCAGCTGCAACAGCGGCGACGGCACCAATCCCGACTGGCGCGTTGGACGAACAGGCCGCACAGCCCACGAACAAGGCGATAGAGGCAAGCGAGTGTCTCGGCTTCACAGACGAGAGAGGCTCAAGAGTGAACGGGTCTAGGCAGGCGTCCAGTCATGGACGAGGCTGTACGCGCCCAGGGACGACTGGGCCTTGACGGGTTGCCACTCGAGTTGGGCCGAAATGGGGCGCAGGCAGGTTGCTCCTCGTAGTCGACTTTGCAGAGCCTCCGAGGCTCACGTGCTAGCAAGTCGATTGCTTGTGATGCCGGAACCAACAGCCGTGAAGGGGAACGTCAATGCGGCTCATAGTCAGCTCAGGCTCCGGGGCGAGGCTGTGATTCGGCTACTGGACGCCGGCCCAAGCCGGAAATAAGGCTCAGGCCCGCGTTGGGCAGGCAGGGCTAGGAATGAGTCATTTGAGTAGTAGAGGCCCGAGGAGAACTAAGAGTAATAACTGAACTAAGCATCCAGTCTAGTCAGAAGCCTAACTTAACCTAAGAGCAACTGATCAAAGATATATAGAACATAACAAGTATAAGCTTACAGCCTTTGCAAACTGTATTTAGATCAAAGAATATATTGTATATAAAACCCACGAAACCAAAGAACCTTTCATCTAATGCTACTCACGCCATGAGGCCCGTGACTACTCGAGTGCCCTGGCGAGCCTCTCAGCGGGGCAGTGCATTGGAGCTCGGTCAACCACGGGCTCATCCGCCATCCGGCTCCACCGCAGCCGCCCGACTTCAGTGACAGCATCGTCGCCCGAGAGCCTAGCAGCGTGCCTCGTGCACGATCCCTGACCAGGCGTCACGTCACGCGCCGCCCGATGCGGCCCATGGCAGCTCTCCACAGTGTGGCTAACAGACAGACCGTCTGACAGACCGACTGAGTCCGTCTGACAGACCGCAGACCGACAGACCGGCCATTCTCGTCAGACCGACAGACCGGACAGGC
>JALHBX010000633.1:0-14048 GCA_024340025.1 Tolypocladium tundrense | reverse complement strand
CCGGGAGCCGCAGGCGGACGGCGGCGCGTCGGCCCTCCAGAGCCTGGGCGGGGCCGCGGCGGGGACCGGGGCCGTGGCCGCCGCCGTGGCGTGCCTGGCGGGGGTGTTTGCGCTGGGCATGATGTGATGAGAGCACGGGTGTGGTGGCATGTACTTTCGGGATGTGGGCTGCTTTGTTCTGGTCTGGACGGGGAGTTGGCGCATTGTATGGGCGGGGAAACGGTATACCGGCGTCTACACATCGTGGGAATGAATATGTAGTCAGACGCGGAGTCTGGCAAGGAGTCGGAACGAGCCTCCATTTGATACCCCAGCTGCTGGTCGGCGTCGTCGATGACGTGAAACATGGAACGGCACTTCACCACGGGCAAGACGCCCCCGAGCATGCATGTCTAGCGTGAACGCGCGTGAATGTTGGTCCGAATCCCAAACACCGTTGATTTCATGCTAGTGTATTGAAGGTAGACCCTCGCGCCCCCAGTCGCTGCCAGAGGCGAATCGTCGACAAGTCCCTCATGCCGACAACGTGCCAGCACTCGCAGGTTAGCAGAATGCCCAATCCCAAAGCTCCATACCGACCCCCGGAATTTACAACGACGACGGAAATCTCCCCGCTTATTTGTCCTTCTTCGCCTTGGCACCCTTGACCTTTGCCGTGCCGCGCAGCGTCTTTTGTCGGTTCTTGCGCTGCTTGCCTGTAGGGGGAGTCAGCACCTTCGTTTCCACAGTCGCCCGCTGGCCAGGGGGACGTACGCTGCTGTCTGCTGGCGCGCTCGGCCTTGGTGGCCATGCCGACGCGGACCAGGCGGTAGTTGGGCTCGAACTTCTTCATGGCCTCGGGGGAGTCATAGATGAGGGCGAAGCCGGTGGTCTTGCCGCCACCGAACTGGGTGCGCAGGCCGAAGACCTGGACCTGGTCCTTCTGGGCCTTGTACAGGCCGCCCAGCTTCTCGCGGAGCTCCTCCTTGGAGATGTTGGCCCGGCTGGGGTGGAGGATGTCACTGCGCCAGTCAGCAATTGTTCCTTGATGCCAATCGTCAATCGTCGCTGTCGTCCTGCATCGCCCGCCCGCCAGGGCCCCTCCTCGACCGATCGTGACGCCGCCGCCGCCCGCTCGCCGTCTCCCCGAACTGACAGGCAGCAAGAAAATTCGACAAGCGTTGCTCCTTCGGGGTGCACGTATTTCTGGCGGCGGCTTCGCGATGGCGGTCGACGACGGGGACGCGCTGACGGGGGGGCTGGCGACGCAGGACGCGGGCACCGGCACTGCACGGGGCGGGCTGCACTCACACGACCATCTGCTTGCGGCCCAGCAGAGGGTTGCGGATGAACTTGCGGGTTCGCAGGGTAACGGGGCTGTCGTTGTCCGCCATGGTGTCGGTGTGGGCGATGGTGTCTCGTGGTGGTGACGAAGGGAGAGACGGCGGGTTGGCGTTGCTCACAAAGTCGTGGATGAAGCCGCAGATGCTGACCAGGAGCGAAAATTCCGAGCCCGTGTCGCTTAACTGGGTCCAACCCTAACAAAAATGCGTGCACGTGTGTGCGATTGAAAATTGGGGCGGGGCTGTGGCCACGCCCATTCGGCACAGAGTCACGTGCAGCCACCTTCGGGACATGTTCGGAGAATTGCCATCTCTGGCATCGGATGATGGAGTGGCGCTGCGGCGCCGCCCCCCAAGGTCGATGCGCTTTATCATGGCTCGTCCGTGGATGCAGCACGTGGATCGGTTCTGCCACCAATATCTCCAGCTGGAATCGCGTCTGGACTTCCCCCCAGGCGACTTCCTCCCGCTGGCAGACGTGCAAGATGCCATCTACACGAGGCTCTTCGCCGACGATGCCATCCAGCACGGACCCCCAGCGAGATATCGCCTCAGGACCCTCAAGGAGCTAGTGTCCCGCATCGAGGCCGCCATTGACGACTGGGACGAGCATGTGAGTGTTTCGTAGTCGGCATGCGCCTCAGTCTTCAATGGTCGTCTCTGATCACTCGTAGGCGGTTTCTGATGACCTCATGTTCACCCTCTCCGTGCTCCTCTGCACGCCGCTGCCGCCGGAAGCCGTGTTGGTACAGCAAAAGTGTTACGTGACTTATCATCTCTCCCTGGTGGCTCGTGAACCAAGCCCCGGCCGCGATGCAGCTGCCGCGAACCCGCCCGGGCTCACTCTCCTGGAGAACCGGTCGCTCATCTCCGCGGCCGGCACCACCGGCCTCCGGACCTGGGAGGCTGCTCTTCACCTCGGTCAGTACCTCTGTCTGAACCCGTCCCTCGTTGCGGGCAAGCACATCCTGGAGCTCGGGGCCGGCACGGGATACCTGTCCATCTTGTGCACCAAGTACCTAGCCTCGGCGCACGCCATTGCCTCGGACGGGTCCGACGATGTCGTCAATAATCTCGCCGACAACTTCTTCCTCAACCGCCTGCAAGACTCGTCGCGCATCGGCCCCATGGATGTAAAATGGGGCCACGCCCTGGTCGGGACGGAGGAGGAGCGGTGGAACGGCGGAAGGCCGGTGGACGTTGTCCTCGGAGCGGACATTACCTACGACCGGAGCGGGATCCCGCCGCTCGTCGCCACGTTGCTCGACCTCTTTGGGCTGTACCCGAGAGTCGAGGTTTACATTGCGGCGACGCAGCGGAACGAGCAGACGTTTCAAATGTTTTTGGATGCCTGCCACCAAAATAGCCTCGACGTCCACGACCTGCAGTTTGCCGTGCCGCCCCGGGACCAGCAAGACGGGCCGTTTTACGACGACCAGGTAATTATTCGACTCTACAGGGTATCAAAGTCATGATCGAGAAACTCGGGGCAAAAATGCGTAACCGAGATGCTGGGTCGATGGTCTAGCAAGGAACATGCCTCGTCATCATCCTACGGCGATTCGTTCACATCGCCAAGCCCGTGAGAGGAGGCGTATTTGTTGGACACGTCTCGTGTTCCATATTCGCACCATAATGTTGGTAATGATGATGCTTGATATGACAGACTGCAAACGGTTTTAGCTCACCAAGACAATCTATTCTCCCGGAGCAAGGTCCGGAGGTGGCAGCCAGACCAACATCAGCCTCACCGCCTCTAGGGTAGCTTGGGTAGCCGGCGACTCGAGGTCACCCTCGATCGCACCCGATCATTGGCGATCGCTGTGGGTGCCTGTTGGTCCCGCCAGTGTGGCATGGCATCCCGGATGGCCCGAGATAGCCTGGGATGGTGGTGGGGATCCCCGTTTGCATGAAGTCATGCTCGGAATCCGGCTTTCGGACGAGACAAACCACCAACGCGGAGAGCAAAAAGGGAGGGGGGGAGGCGGACCAGCACGCTGGGGTCGCAATCCGATGATTCGGGCGATGCGAGATACCACGGCGATGGCACCTGGGCATGTCTGGTCCTGGGTGATGGGCCGGCGGACATGCAGACCCCCCGGGGCAGTCACAAAACAAGCTTTTATACCGTTGCGCCGTCATCTCCCCACGTTGATTGACAGTTCACTTTAGAGTGGGCTGTTCGTTCCAAGTTTATAGCTTTTACGTACACGCATTCCATGGCTGCCTCTGGAACTGGAAGCCTGTTCTGTGTGATGAATCGGCGATGACCGTCGGGGTCCCTGGCACGCAACAGCCCCTGTGGCCGCCATCATCAAGACGTCACAGCGACTGATTGCCCTGGATGATAAGCTCCGGTCGGAGTGCCGTGCGTCTTATATCGCCTCGGCCGCTGTCAATCTGCCTGCCCCCTTTCTCCAGACGCAGACGCAAGATCCCCAGCTGCTCGCCTCATCTCTCACCAATTTCAACCAAACCTTTATCCCGGCCCGCACGCAGCGTTCCTTGCCGCTTCTGGCTGTGACAATCACAGATTGCGCGCTACTGGCTGTCACCCAGGCCCGTCCCAGGCCCCGCTGCAGCGCATACATACCTATACCTACCCCCCTGAGGAGCTCCCGCTATTGCCGCCGGCCCAGCATCGCCACTGGGCCTCCGAACATCAGTCCTCGGAGCTGTAGATTGCAGCTGTCCACGACTCCCTATTTCCGAACCCATCCCGTCTTCACGCCTTGGCACTGCATTGTCGCCTCTTCCCCCATCCCACGGCCTGCACCGCTCCAGCCTGCCTGTGACCTCCCCCTCCTGCACGCTGTTCTGCGCGAGGTGCAGTCGGTCAGGACGCCCTCGCCGCCGTCCAAGCCGTTGCGAGCCAGTCTCGTCGCAGCGGGCGCCACCACCACGAAACTCGCCGCGTGTGCGTTGGCGCTGCATCGCATCGGCCTGCAGCAGCTTCGAGCCTGACCGCGAACTCCCGCGGCGGCGAGCTCCGGGCAGCGATATCCCCTCCACCAACGGGTGACCACCACCCCAGCGTGTGGCAGCGCGCTGCTCTTGACTGGCCGCCGCCGTCTCGATCCCTGGTTCCCACGCCTCATTCGTATTGTCCCGCGGCCGCTTGTTTCATTTCGTCTGTTCGTCGCCACCAGAAGCAGCTGGCCCCGCCGCTGGACCATCACCCCATCGTGGGCTCGCAGAACCTTATTTGGCCCAACAGGGAGTTGCTCCTCGCTGTCAGCGACTCGAGCTCCCGCGCTCCCTACTACCTCTTTGTCACCCCCTTTCCCTCCCACCTCTCCTCCCAACTCGTCGCCTCACCCAATTCATCACCAAACCATCGCCGACAGTGCCAGATTATCCTCTGCGCAGCCATTCCCTCGAACCAGGGCCTTTTGTTGCTGGTACCCGTCGCTGACTCGCGCCTTCAACTCGCCAATCTCGTTACCACCCCCGGCTAATTACCCACCCCGAGTCCACCTCACCCGCCTTGTTACTCGACGTCTCCTGAACATTCTTCGTTTCACCACGACAGCAAGCACTCTTTGATCGCCCGGCAGCACCGCTCGCACACGCAGTCGGAACACGTCCAAACGAAAGCTATTATTACCCGCGAGCTCGTTGCCCCCGCGCGCTGAAAGCACTCGCTGTGTGGAGAACCCTTGCCCGTCCGTGGGACGCTCGCTCAAACGGTCGCGCAACAGCAAAACGAAGCAAGCCTGCAGCGGTTCCGTGCCTCGGAACGCAATCGAATGATCACCTCTGTGAATTGGAGGTGCAGCCACCTGCAACGCAGCGCAATACGCCTCGCCTTTAAGGGGTAACAAAGACGCCCGAGCCATCAGATAGATGGTCTTGCTATTACAGCCGACACTCCCACCTCGATCCTACGTTCATCTACCCATAACGTATCCTTCATCCCAATCCGTCACAATGGGGTCCCCGCCCAAGGCGCACAACTACAACTTTGCCCTGGAAAAGTACATTCTTCTCCAGGAGCAGCACGAGGAGCTCTCCAACCACCTCCAGCAGATCCGGCCCCGCAAGCAATCTACGAGCAGCATTTCCACTCGCTCCTCCAGCACCTCGTCCTACGCGTCGTCGTCGCCCAAGCGGCACACGCGAAGCAGTGAGCGGCAACACTCGAGAACGAGGGCGCGATACGACTCCCAGCGCGGCGCCGACGCGCTCGACACCATTGTCGACGAGGAGACGCTGCACGAAATCTCCACCGAGGAGCAGCGGCTGTTCGACGTCAACGAGAGCATCAAGCGCGCGCTGACGGAGCTGCTCAACTGCGACGCGGTCCGCGGCGACAACTCCATGCGCATGTGGGCGCAGGCGAGGCTGATGGAGACGGAAAAGGAGCTCCGGTCAGGGCGCCGGAGAAGGAGTTCTCCGTGCACAGGATGATCGCGACGACCAGCAAGCACTCTTATTTTTTAATTTTAATTCTTGCATGGGCATTTGGCGTTTGGGAGCGGTTTCTGGGCGATGGCTGCGGCATCAGGCTTTGGGGAACAGGACCAAGGACAAAAGCGACATGGGCATTTCTTTCACACTAGACGACTCGGTTCGTCGCATCCTTGTACTTGATTACAGCATGTCTTGTGCCTGCTCGTGCAGCAGTGGCACCAATGGGCCTCGGAGGACTGGGTTCCTTTCAGTGAGTGTACCTGGGTAATAGCTCTCCTGTTACTCCAAGGGAGTACAAAGTACTGTGACTGGCAATTGAGAGACCAGTCGGGTTTTCACGTCCAGGGTAGTGTCTGTGACCAAGCGCGTCGCGAAGAGCGTTGAATGCAGTACGGCGTGCCGACGACCGCCACGTGTTGTGTTTTTGTTGTTATGTGTTTTGGCTGGGCACAGTATCTTATCGCGTCAATGGACGGCGGACGCAGAGCTTCGGCATCAAGCCTTGCCAAGACTGGCGATCCACCGTGACATCTTGGCAAGGGACCTACGAGTAGGTCACGTGTTGGAATGTGATGCGGCTGCGGCTGATTATCGGCGCATCTGCCACTGCGTCACTCGGCGCGACGCTCGTGAGGAAGCTTCGGCTTACAGACATCCATCCTGCCCAACGTCAAACTTCCACCGCAGCACTCGGAATCCCCCCCTTCTCTTCTCGAGCTGCTATGAAAACGTGTCAATAATCGCATTCGGCGGGTTAGATTCCACGGCGACATCCCGCGGCATCCCGCGACATCTACCATGTCGGTCCTCCTCGAGACCAGCGTCGGCGACATTGTCATCGACCTCTTGGTCGACCATGCGCCAAAGCTGTGCGAAAAGTACGCCCCTCCCACTCGACGCCGCAGCATTGAGACACCAAACTAATGCAGCATGCAGCTTCTTGAAGCTCTGCAAGGTCAAATACTACAACTTCTCGCCCGTCCACTCCGTCCAAAAGAACTTTTCCTTCCAAACCGGCGACCCTCTCGGCCCGCTCTCCAAAGAATCCGATGGCGGCTCCTCGATATGGGGGCATGCCTCCGGGAACCCGTCCCTCCGAACATTCCCTGCCTTCTTCCACCCGAAGCTGAAGCACCTCGAGCGGGGCACAGTGAGCATGGCCACGGTCCCCCTCGCGTCCGACCCGGATACCCGCGTTGCGGGCTCGCAGTTCATCATCACACTCGGCGAGGCGACGGACTTCCTGGATGGCAAAGCCGCCATCTTTGGCAAGGTCGTGGAGGGCTTTGATGCCTTGGAGAAGATCAATGAGGCCATCGTGGACGACAAGGGCTATCCTCTCGTCGACATTCGAATCAAACACACGGTGGTACTGGATGATCCGTACCCTGACCCTGCCGGGCTGAGGGAACCCAGCTCGAGCCCGGCTCCTACGGGAGAGCAGCTAAAAACTGTGCGAATTGCCGACGAGGCAGCACTACACGACAATGATGGCGTCGACGAAGAAGAGCTGGAGCGGCGGCGGCGAGACAGGGAGGCCAAAGCCCAGGCGCTCACGTTGGAGATGATGGGAGACTTACCATTTGCCGAAGTCAAGCCACCCGAGAACGTGCTCTTCGTGTGCAAGCTGAACCCGGTCACGGCGGACGAGGACCTCGAGCTCATCTTTGGGCGCTTTGGCAAGATTCTCAGCTGCGAAGTGATTCGAGATCAGAAGACGGGCGACAGCCTACAATATGCATTCATCGAGTACGAAGACAAGGCATCCTGCGAGGCCGCGTACTTTAAGATGCAGGGCGTCCTCATCGACGACCGGCGAATCCACGTCGACTTCTCGCAGAGTGTCAGCAGACTCAGCGACGTCTGGAGAAAGGACGCAAATACCAAACGAAGGGCAAAGGCCTCTCGAGGAGGCTGGGGCGGCGTGGATGAGCTGGAGAAGCGGCGGCAGTACAGGGCCGTGGGCGAGAGGAGCACGGGCAACAAATACGGCATGGTCTATGGCGATGAGGAGATGAGGGGCCGGCACGAGCGTGGTGGCGCGGGCGACCGTCAAAAAGACGATGAACCGCCCCCAGACGGCGGCCGGGATCTAGGCGAGCGGAGAAACGCTCCGAGCCGAAGTCGAAGTCGAAGCCCGCGACGGAGGGACAGGAGTAGTGATAGATACCCCTCGAAGGAGAACGGTGATCGACGCGGCGACCGGAGAGATTGGGATCTCAGAGATCGAGACCGAGACCGCGACCGCGACCGCGACGTCGAGCGTGACCGGCGCCGTGACGACACCTACCGTCCGAGGGGGTGATAATGATACCTGCGCCGATGGCTGCACCGCGGGCGGCAAAATAGCGTTTCGAACCCTGATCGCCAGTTTGACGTGACTGATATCCTGACACGGCCATTCAGTATACTGGACTGTACGACATGCCGCACATGGGCGGGCATCGCCTCACTCATACGATATTTCACCTGAAAAAACAGTCGTGAGTTTCGTCGCACGACAGGTGTCTCATCTCTACGCCGTGCTCTGAATGTTGGCTGACATTCCTGCCAAGGGAAAGCTGCCAGCTGTCTGGCGCCATGTCCTGCTACCTGCAAGGGGGCCGATGGTGCAACCACACATCCTTTCGGCTGGATTCCTATACTTCTGACACTGTGGCGACTGCTCTTCCACCACATACCCCCTCTGCTCATTGGCCTGCCCTCTGGTCAAGCTGCACTGTCGATTTGGTATCTTGTACGCCATGGGCTTTACGAAGATCGCCAGGACCACATGTCCCCTCGACAAGCCGGGGTAGTGGACACGGGATTCAACGTTGCCGCTGATCCGAGCGGGTCGCGTTGATGGTCTGAGAGCGATTGGCGCTGCTTCTTCCCGACGTCAATGTGCATGGTGGCATCACGACGAGTATTCACTGGACGATGCTAGCCGTGTCGGAAGAGCCGCATAAACGGATTCCCCTTTTAGTGCCACGAGGATCGCTGTCAGCGATCTGGGTGGCCCTGAGCAGCCGACTGCGCTCATACTGGGGGGACCGGACACTGAGCTCGTTACACGAGACCGAGTCGCGTAAGAGGCTTAAGACAGCCCTCGCTTGCGAGCTGTCGCCTGTATCACAGCTGCAACCGTCGGCCTCTTATCGGATCGAGGCCAGATGTGCCGACGGTGGAGGCGGCCATCACCCGCCTTTCAGGGGCGGGCCACGAGGCTCTGTGCGCCTCTGCTCAGCGCTAGATGGACCCCTTGCTGCAGATGGCGTCGACTCTTCCCGTATTTTTCTTGGGCGGAAGCCTGTCAACTCACCGACGGATCCAACCGCCCAGGCCGCAGTCATGAGCGGCACGGGACGTCAGCACCTTACAACGCCGCCGCGCATGCCTTGGTCCAGGGGCGTCGAGATGTGGCCCTGGCGGTCTTGATGGGTGACCCAATCGCTAGTACGGCAGACGTTGCACTTCGGCTGAGTGCGCAGTCGGAGTGGTACAGATACTGGCCGCGCTCTCGCAGCAAATCTTGATCTCCGTGGAGGACAGACGAGAAAATCTCCGCCCCAGTTCAGCCTGTCCGTGTGGATACCGCCAGATATCGTCGAGGCCTTGTCGTTGGATTCTCGGCGACCTATGATACGCGGTCAAGGACCGTCTGGTAAACTCGGCGTTCCCGCCAACAAGACGCAGAACATGGTCAGGGATGCAACTCTCGTGGGTTGGACCAACATGATTGTTTGCGTACGTCGGCGGGCAAGACAGCCATCAAGCCGCCGCTTCTCCGATGGTAGCCGTTTGTTCTCAGGGAGCTGTCCACCCGGAGGATGTGCTTGTGCTGGTTGAATGGTACTCTGAAAACTCCATTGGCGAACAAGCAGCCGGGATCGCCGTGTGAGTCTGCGAGGAGCCACAGGTCGTCTGGAAGTTTGAGCTTCTGTGGTGTATGTTCACCGCTTGGAAGAATGAACAGAAGGCTCAGCGGGTCTCGAAAAGACGATGGACATCCAATGTTGACCCGAGATGGACGGCCGTCGAGGGTGGTTCACATTCGCGTTACAGCCTGACAACAGCCAGTTCAGCCAAGCCTCTGCCTCATCTGCATGGCCGCATCTCACCTTCAGACGGTACGCCCAGTACAATCCGGCCGCGGCACGCGCATCTGCGTGGCCTGCAGCCAATATCGGCAGTTGGGCCCTGTTCGACATCAATGTCTTTGGCTCGCGTTTGACGTTTGACGGTGGCGCGGGTCCACGGGTCGGCGATGGCCTCAGGGTTGCTAAAATTATGCACGGCACAGTCGAATCTCGCGACTCCATACCTGGGTACTTTGTACCCTCGCAGCAGTGTACAGAGTTCTCGCCGCCAGGCTGCGTCCTGTAGCAACCACCGGCTGCCTATGGCGCCCGCGGTGGCGCCGAATCGAATCACGGCTTCACTCTTGCTACACGAGGGCCCAACGACTGGTCTGCTCACCGCAGAGTGCGAGCTGCCAGCCCTGCACGGCCCTGTTCTGCTGTATGACTGAGAGATCTCGGGGACATTGTTGTCGAACCCGCGGTTCACAGACGGCTAGGTCAGTTGTCAGTTACCTGCTTGGGAAGCCTCGCCAAGCCGACTTGTACTCGCATTCAGCACGGCGACACGCCTCATATCGAGAAAAGGGACGTCTGAAGCACAGCCCATGACGTACCCCGTACTCGCAAGGGTTGAAGATCCCCGCGTCATGCTGCCACTGCAGCGGCTCCGCTCGTGCTTGCGACTGGCTCCAACCGCTACGTCCCGAGCTGGGTTCCATCGTCGCCCGTCCCGGCTGTGGTCTGCATGCCTGGCTGATGGGGTCATGCCTGTCGCCTCGGATACCTCTGAATGGCTAGCCGTTCCGGAAGCATGGCCATGCGGATCGTCAACGGCGCAAAAGCAAATCTCCAACCCGTTTGTATAAGCTGCACGTGCCTTATCGACAACCTTGCGCCGACTGTTTAGCAGCAGAACGCCACCGCGAAATGATGCAAACGAGGCAGCGCAGTGGCCTCCCATTTTCGTTTACGGAGGCCAGGGCGTGCGGCGTTGGTCGCTGTGCGCCGCACCCACTTGTTCTCTCCCTCCCCCTGACACCAGTGCCCCTGCGCGATGGTCACACGAGAGAACAGCGGAAGGGAAACAGCGTTTTGCAGCGTCGCTTGACGAGCGAGCCCGTTGTTGCGCCACGCGGTGTTGGAGACTGGGCGTCGACTTCAGGGCCCGTGGCTGGCGCCAAGGTGCTGGCGCTGCACCCTTGTGCGACGATGTTCATCTGCTGCACCCATGAGCGTTTCCCTCACATGGATACATGTGTCTGACAGTCTTGGGGTTTGCTGTACGCTTGGCATCAGGAGTTGAAGGGAACACATACGTCCAAGGCAGCACTCTTGTATCGACTCTGTGCACTGGTCTTCAACCCCACCACCATCCACGATGAATCCAGGCAGAAGAGCTGGGGCAGCTTCACGGGAACAATGGGGGGCCTCTGGGTACAACAGACCATCTACACGATCGATGCGGTGTCGCGTGCGAGTGGCGATCCAGGATGAGGCGTGTACCCGCCGAACTTCAAAGTGGAGAAAGGGCAGGGAAGTCGCGGGTGTTTTGGTGTTCTCCTATGTGCCAGATGACCCGGAACGATACAGTTCAGACAAGGTACCTGTGAGCCGTTGGCCGCGAACCGGAGGCACGGGGACAGGACGAAGGCCAGGCGCCCAGGGCCGGCCCCCCGGGCCTGTTCTGCCTCACTCGCATATGGCGGTGTTCATGGGTGCAGTCTCAAAAGGTCTGAGACCAGCAGAGCCTTATCAGATTGGCCGGCGTCGCTAAGCCTCACCCGATCGAACGGCCGGGCCTGCCTGGGACCCTGGGACCCTTGCCTTGCCTGCACCTAGGATGCCTGGATGCCATGCGCCAACCCCTTCACAGCTGCACGCAGCCGAGCTCTCTCGCCCGTCCCCTCCAACGGGGAGACCGGAGGGTAGCTACGCGTCCCCGCAATCAATCGATATCTGCATCTGCCCCCACCTCTCCAGATGGCGGAGCCTGTGGAGGTGAGCAATTGGCAGTGACAGATGCTGTGTACCTGGCAGCAGCAAGTGCGAGCGCAAAGCCGCTCTCCTTTGGCGGCCTGGACTGGGGAGGACAGCAGGCGGGAGCCCTGAGATGCATTTGCAGGGACGGGGTCCGCAAACAAGCCAGCATCAGTCTGAACTGTACCGCAAAGGCCGCAAGTCGTACGGGCCAAGTACAGCATGATGGGGCTACAGGCTGCCGCTCGGCGTCCGCTCCTCTTCTGATATTTCTTCTGCCCGCCTCCTCGGCATGTTCCAGGCGTCCCAAGCTCTTGCTCGTCACTTTCCAGCTTGACACGTCAGACGTTGCCATTAGCGGACGACAAGTCTATTCAATCTCTGTTCTGCAAACTCGAGGCTGACACAAGGTCGGAGAAAAGACCAAAGCATCGTACACATTGCACCTGTCACCTGCCAGACGGGAGCTTAGTGCCGTTCGGGACAGCAGCAAACGACGATACAAGTACTAAAGCCCCGTACCGAATCACGGAGTGAACGGGCCAGGATCCCCTCGGCAACAGCACAGTCACTCGCGTTGGCCTTCTCCACATCACTTGCAAACGCCCAGCCCAGCGGCTGTGAATCACTGCTCGACTCAACCAGACCATGGTCACCACGACCTGCTTCCCCCCGAGCGCGGCTAGGCGGTACTCTTCCTTCCGCACTCCATACCTCCCATCGTACGTGGAGCGCAACGCGGTCGAGCACCCGCACCGTGAGCCGAGCTGCAACATCATGGCCGAGTGCAACGGAGGAGTCGACGACACGTCGTCGCAGAGAAAGAGGATTTCCGTCGCGGTAAGTCCTGCCTTTGCCTCCAGCAGAGGCAGCTACGCGAGCTCTGCTGCCCGTTGTGGGATGACGGAACTGACGAGCAAACAGTGTGGTCGCTGCCGCAAGAGGAAGATCAGATGCAGCGGCAACAATGGCAACAACCAGCCCTGCACAAACTGCAAGAATGCCGCCTTTGAGCCGTGCCAGTTCCTCCGGGTAAGATTGAGCAGCCGGCTGCCCTCGACGACGACGAAGAGGTCGTGCTAACTTGTCCCGCAGGTGTCGTCGACGGAAGTCTCACAGGTCAAGGGCAACGCGTTCTCCTACAACGTCGACATATCGCGCCACGTCCAGGCCCGCGGATCCTCTGTGCCGTCGCCCCTAGGCGTACCTGGGAATGCCTTCCCCGACGGCATGAACGTCTCCGAGAGCCAGACTCTGCCCAGCCGAGGCGGCCCGGCCAGCGCGTACGGCGGCAAACCGTACTATCCCTTGGCCGAGTGGAGCAGCGGGTATACCGAGGACTCGAGCGTGGATTACACACTTTGCCAGCCGTCCTTCCAGTCGGTTCCCGAGCACCACCCGTACGTGGCGGGTCCGTATCGCCTGGCCGCGAACGCACCGATGAACGCGGAGGCGCCCTACGGGTTCGCCAACGTGCCGACAGGCCCAGTCGCGGCGGCCCGCCAGTCACCGAACACGGAGGCGGGATCGCTGCCGTACCAAAGCCTCGGTCCAGGCTTCTCCAGCTCGTTGGGTGGCAGCACCGAGCGGCTGCCGGTGGCTCGAACGCTGTCTAGCTCCGAGCCGCCGTCGTACCGCACGGACAGCGCCGCATCGGAATACAGGAAGAGCCCTCAGAATTCGACCGGGGACTCGTCTTCGTCGAGCCCCATCGTGGACGTGCCGAGCAACTACCACAGCTACGAGAGCTCTCAGCTGCCGTACAGCGGCCACACGGTCGCCGCGCAGTTGGGCCGCCACGGCGACCTGTACGCGTCGCCGTCGTCGGATGGCCTTCTTTCGGGGTCCGAGAGCTCGCTGCGGCCTGCGTCGGGCTGCGAGGCGTCCTACCGCTATTCGGACGCTGGCTTCAATCGCGCCTCCCAGCCCGGCCCGGGAAACTTGACGTCGAGCGGCAGCCAGCCGTACGCCATTCACAGGCACAGCCAGCAGAATGACCGTACGTCGTGGCCGGGGACCTGATCGCGGGATCGTCCGTCGATGGTGGCACGGAGGACCACAAGCCCCTGACCAAAACGCGGGTCTGACATCTCGCCCCTACCCGGCCCTGGAGACGAGCCAGCGGCTGAGGGCAAATTTGCGGTGACCTGTTGGGCGCCGCCAGGTCTATCGAGTGTGTTTGTCTTTTTTTTTTTTTTAATCATGTCACGCCTGGAGTAATCTTGTTTTGCCTCATCTCAGTCCCGCGGAGCTGCCTCGCGTTTCCCGAGAC